>JAJMBN010000111.1:0-37850 GCA_030572735.1 Sugiyamaella mastotermitis
GTACCAGACTTGTGTGTGCGTAAATTTGGAGGAGTTCGGAGTATCAATCGCTGTGAATGAGTCCATTCATAGAGCAAGCTTGCTTCATCTTCAGCTTGTTGAGCGGAATCTTTGACATAAGTTTGCCATGCTGGGTGATGGAGATTGAAATCTCCCATTAATATGCAGTTGGAATTATAGTCGATTGGATGCTTGGATAATCTCTTGAAAGCCTCTTTTTGAAAAATATCTCTAAAATAAACCCTAGACCTATATACATAGTTGTCTCATATATAAATTAAAAACAGTAGATTCCAACAAAGCCCGCGTAGCGTAATGGTTAACGCGTCAGACTTCTATAGTTTCTTTGGATTGTAATCTGAAGATTGTGGGTTCGACTCCCACCGTGGGTGCTTTGTTTCTTCTTTTCTATTGAGCCCGCGTAGCGTAATGGTTAACGCGTCAGACTTCTATAGTTTCTTTGGGTTGTAATCTGAAGATTGTGGGTTCGACTCCCACCGTGGGTGTTCTTTTTAGAGTCCAATAATACATTTTTATTCTCTTTCTTTTTCCGATTTTATTGTATTTTAATCTTCAAATTGGCAACTATAAACATAATTTTATCGTACGTAACTGGTCGTTTCAAACATTATATGAAATCAATAATAATAATAATACAGTATAACTGCAAGAATCAAGACAGCTGCCGAAGAGAACGAAGCGAGAGTAGCCGCTGTACCATTTAAACTACACTCGCTTCCCCGAAAAAAGACTGTTGTGTTGGTGTTTTCAAATCTCCATCATTAATTTCTGTCTGCTTTTCAGGAGAAGTACCATTGTCGAATCCTTCCATTTGTAGCTGTGGTGTATGAGGTTCAAGAGGTTCATCTAATACTAAAGAAGACTCACTTTCCGACATTTGTAAATCAGCTACATCAGACTTTTGATTCATTATTTCGTATAAGTTTTGCAATTGAGACTTCAAATCAGCAACTTCTTTTCTAGACTCATTATATTTCATCGTCAAATACTGTGTATCCTTCCATTGTTGCTTTCGTTCATTTTTGAAATCCTCTTTATCAGAACGTAGTTTGGTATTCTCAGCTTGTAATCTTTTAATAAGTAGCCGCAAACCATCAATTCCAATATTTTCGCTATTAGCTTCAATATTTCGATCGTTATTATGGTCACTCTCTAAATATTGAATGTAAGCTAAGAGGTCATTGTTCTCTCCCTCCAACCGCTGGACTAATTCAGTTTGACGTGACACTTCTGCTTTTAATTCAATCCCTTCTTCTCTTTCATCAGCAATCGATCTCTGAAGGACAGAAATTGTCTCTTCATAGTCCGAAATAATTTTTTCAACTTTATCATGGAAAGCCGACATTTGAATAACTCTCTGTCTACTTGAATCCATAAGCGATTGAGGATCTACTGTCGAAGTTAAATTCGGAGTTGACACTAGGTTGGTCTTAGGTATTGGACTATCGGCCAATGCGATTTCAGAGCGAACTGCGCGTATTGGAGAACCAAAAATAGGAGTAGTAGGTTGTGAGGGGGAAGGTAACAGTAACTGTCTTATTTGAACAGATGTGGATTGAGGCACAGGAGAAGAAGCTACAATCGGACCCAGTGGAGAATTGGATTCCCTACTGTTATTAAATGAAAAATTGTCTATCAAGGGACTAGAAGGGGAAGGAGAACTAAGCATATCAGTCGATTTCGACTTCCAAAACTGAAGCTCTTTTTGTAGTTGAGCTATGGTATTAAGTAAGTCTTCTTGTGTTTTAGTTTGTTGAATTTCAGGAGTTAACTGAATTGATCGTGCTCTTTGAGCATATGATAGTGTATTTAGTGTCTCTGATAAATAAATTGGTTCATTAGTTATGCATGCAATTAGATATGTGATAGCTTTACCACCTAAGGAATCTTGTAAAACTCTGGTTAACTTTGAATCCCGATATGATACATGTGATCCTTGGCGTAAAGAAAGCTGGGATATGACCTTTCCCAGACTAGTGAGACCAGAGTTGATAGAGATTCCTTCTTTGATTCGTCCTCCATCTTGAACACCAGTATTTTTTATTCTTTCACTTCCTGCTAAATCAACAAAATTAAGCTTGGAAGTCAAAGTAGTTGTAATTCCGGTTTCTGCATTCATATGCTTTTGTGTTAAATGTATTGTGAAAATGGCATGTGATCTTGAAGACTGAGAATTAATAGCAGTAGTATTAGTATGACGAACAGCAGATCCCTGATGCAAAATCTTTAAGAGGTGATCCACATTTTCTACAACTACCTGTCGTAATCCTTGAATAGAAATATTACCTTTTACATCATCTCTGATAGAGATTTGTGGTCGACTAGGGGTTCGAGATGCTATTGGTGAACTTCCTTCAGTAAAGACAGCAGCAGGATTCAATAAATCACGAAGTTGTTCATTGTATATCTCTAAATAAGATACTGAAACCACCCATGGAGAACTATCTTTTTCGCTGCTTGGCGTCGTTGCACTTGGGCTAATCATGGACATGGGTCTAACTCTTGGTGTTGAAGGTGCCAGAAGTATGTCGCTAGCAGGCGCAACAAACGTCTGCCTAGAATTACCATTGACAGTAGGATGCTGAAGTGCTAAATCGCGAAAAAGTTGATGAGATGCTCTGGTGATAATACCAGAAGATTCACTTTGACCTCTAAGAACCAACGGTCCTTCCGATGTACCCATTGTATAGCTCTTACCAGAACCAGATTGACCATACGCCATTACAGATACATTGTAACCCTTTATAAACGAATATATACTATCGGAAATATAATCAAAAATGTCCCCTTGTGTTGCATGAGGACCAAAAATTCCGTCAAATACAAACTTTTTCTTGGTATTAGAAGACAAGCTGTCAATTGTAATGGAGTTTGGCGTTAGACTATCGATAACGCCATCTGAAGTCTGGTCCTTGATTACCTGGCCATCAGGCCCAAAAGAAGGTCGAACACGTACAGCTACATTGACAGCAACGGGGACATCACTGGGAATAGGAGAAGGGGAATTCCTTGAGTCGGTACTTGTACTCCTGCGATGACCAAGTCTTGATAATGGATCACGTAGTCGAGTTTGTGGTGAACCAGGGGTAGATCTACTGCTCAGTCCACTACCAGCTGAACTTAATACTGAATTCATCCTGGCAGTAGCCAAAAAAAAAGTATATAACAGACAAGAAATGATCCTATAAACAAATTCAGGTCCAGTATATATGGATTAACAGAATAAATTTCAGTATCTAGAACGGTGGAACTCCTAGCAATGTAACCTGCTTACAGGGTTAAATGTATATTAATTACCTCGATAATAGAATGATGGTAGCGTTTAAAAGCTCGTATCTGTTGACTATGAACAACCTTGTTGCCGCTAAGTAATCCCCGATATAACCCCGATATAACAATATAGTAGTCGTCATCATTAATACAGTCCAACATTATTCAATATCTTTCAACCAACTAGGCGCATAAGGATTGAGTATAATATGGATATAACGACGACAGCGCAGGCTATAGAAAAGTTTTCAGATCCTGAATTAGTTCCTCATGTATTTATTGATACCAGTCTGCCAACATATAAAAAAGTTGACCAATTGAGTGACATACAGTCGTCGGCATCTCAAGTGTTGACACAACTGGATACATTTTCACAAGACATTACATGGCAACTAGAAAAGGCATTAGGCGAATTGACACAAGCAAGGAATAGATTAAATTATGAAATAGAGCTACTGAAAGGAGATGTGCAAGCACTTGAAAGTGCTACAGCAGCTGCCAAACCAGAAATCGAAAAAGCATGCGAGCCATCTAGGTCTGAGGTGATTGCTCGATTACGCAAGTTGAATACAGTAAAGGAACGAATGACAACTGTACAGAATTTATTTATTGAAGCCAAAAAATATGACGAAGAAAAGATTACAGGAGAAGTGATGCGATTATTATCATCTGGAGATATTGATGGAGCCAAGGCTCAAATTGAAAAGACAAACGAATTTATACAAATATGGAAAGGAACCCAAGTATATTCTTCTCGAATCAAGTTTATAGCTGGACTACGCAAAAGAGTAGAAGTGTTGATCCAAAGTGAAAAGTCACAACGAGAAAGATCTCGGTCACCATCAAGTAGAAATAACTCGCCAGCTCCACCATCTTCATCGTCACCTGCTGGACAAGCAGCCAGTGATTCGTATTACGGACTGATCGAACAATTTCAAAAGAAGATTTTCTAAGATTAGAATAATGATGCATTTTAGTTTCTTTGTTTTTGATGTGTATAGTAGTTAACAAGATGACATTATGAGCAAACTGTTGTCGGAAAAAATATTAGGAAAAAAAAAAAGCATAGATAAATAATAATCACCGAGTGGTGAAGTTCTGACAATAATGATGATAATAATAATAAAAAACAAACCAATAAGAGATAATTTTCCAGATAAATATTTTTGTTGGGTCGGATCAATTAGTGGTACGAGAGAGTAATAACCTTCTTTGTTCAGCATCAAAGATGTTCTTTCCTTGCTTCAAAGCATCAATTAATAAGAACAGAGATTTTTCTTGGAAATCTTGACTTTGTCGTAGTTGATTTAAATCTTCACCAAATTCAGAGGTAACTAACTGAACAAGATACTCTTCAAATTGGGCATCACTGCTATTATTTGATATTGAGAGTTCTGGAGGAACTATTGGGTTCGTTGAATCGGCTTGATAATCATGACCATCATTTTCGATATCAATGTCCATTTCTTGGATCTTATATAGTTAGAATCAACTCAATATATTTCTATAATTCCTCAAACATACTTCGAAATTATCTTCATCATTTTCTTCATCATTCGGTAAAGTTGAAGTTTCAGGAGCTGAATCTGACGAGTCAGAGTCCGAAGAAAAATCTATAGTTAGATATGGAAAAAAATACCTGTAACAATGCTTCATACCTTCGGTTCTAGCCTTCTTTCTTCTTCTTCTCTTCTTAGAAGCTTCCCCAGAATCTCTTGGAGCCATATTGTTAGATGTTTAAATGTTTAAATTTTTTGATTTTCAGAAAAATATATTAGCCGTGCATGACTTCCATACCCAAGCGGATTTAGGAACTTCTGGTTAATTTAATGAGTTAGGTTTTTACACCCACGATGCTTGATTAGCTAAATAGAATTAGTAATGAGATTAATATATATTATTATTTAATGTTTATTTGTTATTGTGGTTTAAGTAACATTACAGTAACTTACAGTTATATTAAAGATGCTGGGCTACCTTTGAAGTTCATCGCATGAACAGAAAATTTGAAGCGTTCTATATATTTTCTATAAGTGAACTGAAAGTGTCCGCATATAGAGAGAAACTACAGTGATAGCCATATCTATATTATCTATACTTCTTATTATTACTAACAGCTAGAACAATTTCACATTCCATATTTACTATAGCATTCAGAACTTTAAAGTCATAAAATCCATAAATGATATATCGATCAGGATAAAACCCTTGCCTCTAATTAAAAGTCGCGATTAAGCATATATTCGCGTTCTATTTCTTCAACCTTTTTGATCAAACTGTTAGCTATTAGAGTACAAATGCCATATAGCCAAGAGATTGAAGATTTGCTTGCAGCTGGACAAAAAGCATATGCTTTGAGATCATATGAAGAAGCTTCAGAAAAGTTCGCATTAGCGTGTGAAAAATACTCGTCCGAAACTAGTGAAGAGGATCCATCTCTTTTATTTTTATATGGACGAGCAGTTTTCCAGGTTGCTGTTACTCAATCAGATGTTTTAGGAGAGAAGACAGCAGTTACTTCAGATAGAGCCACTCCAAGCGATGAGTCTTCAAAGTCTACAATGTTTCAATTTGAAGGTCCTCAAGAAGACCAAGAAGAGCAACAAGATGAAGAACAGGAGGAGGAGGAAGGGGAGAAGGAGAAGCAAGAAGAAGGAAATAATGATGGTGGTGATGAGCAAGAAGGAGAAGAAAAAGAAGAAGAGCAAACTGATTTTGAAGTTGCTTGGGAACTTCTTGATTTGACTAGAAAGTTATTAACAGACAAGATTGAAACCATTAAAGGGGATGAAGAAACTTTAAAAGATCTAAATACCAAGCTTTCTGATACTTATGATATTTTAGGAGAAATTTCGCTCGAGTCAGAGAATTTCCCTCAAGCTGTTATAGACTTGACTCACTCTCTCAAGTTAAGACAAAGTTTATATGAAAAGGATTCAAGCTTAATATCTGAATCACACTACAAGTTATCTTTAGCACTTGAATTCGATGTTGAGAATGCTACTGCGAAAACTGAAGCCATTGAGCACATGAAGAGTGCTATTGACTCAGTCAAGCTTCGAATTAAAAACTCAGGCAAGGATGACCCTACCTTGATCACGGACTTAGAGACCCGTCTACAGGAACTACAAAACGGCGATGATAATATTCAAGATGAAAAGAAGCAAGTTTTAGATGGTATTTTAGGAGAGCCTACCAATGGTAGTGACTCTTCAATATTGAAAAACCAAATCCTTAATGTTCTTAATCAAGCTAATGACATTAGCTCGTTAGTGAGGAAGAAGCCTGCCGACAAAGCTGGTCCTAGCACCAAGAAAGCTAAAACGGAATAAAATTCAAGCAAGCAAGCAAGCAAACAAATATATATGTATATGTATGTACAATATTAACCTTTGTGGAATGTTTTCATTTAGGTGACAAAGATAGTTTAATTCTTATTAATATGTTATGAAATATCATGATAACCACTAATGCTTGTGAGTTTATTATAATAATTGAAAACCTTATAGAATTACACCAACTACTCCAGCCTAATAGATCTTAATGGTATGCGTATAATAATATTAGAGTTAGCATTGCCATTTATTAGAAACTAATGTAATCTAAGTTAAATCATCTGACGGTCGTGTTGTTAAGGCCTTGTACTTTACACAGTGAGGCCGCCATTTCAAACCAGCTGACAGCTCACAAAACAGCCTTCCCGTTGCTAAGCTCAACGAGGGATTGCTTTATATATATGATATTCTAAATTTAATTTGCCATTGTTTTGACTTGTGATATTTAAACCAGGAGATATTTTATTAAAAGAGAAGAAATAAGACAAACCGACTTTGCTGGATTATATTGTATATGTTAAAGACTGCTTGCTGTTAGTTACCCCTGCGAGCACCCCTGTAAATTTATCCTTGCAACATCAACAAGTTCTATATAATATATATATATAGCTTGCGAGAACTGAATTTTGACCAACTTAGAAGCAAAATACTGAGAATTGAGAATTTAGATAAAGCCAGTTGTTCTACAACTAGGTAAGTATTTATTAATATTATAGAGAATGATATGGTGGATTTTCAATTAGATGGAGAATATGAAGATAGGAGCTAAGTGGAAGAAACAGAGCAGAAATTGAAAAGAAAAAAAAATCGCTAGGAAAAAATCAATAAAAAATAAAAGAACATCCAAATTCATAAATAAGCAGCTAATTTGACTGTTCGAAATTATTGGATTTTATCCTTCTGGCAGCGCTGCCAATAATTCTGTTGTATTTACCCCATAAAGATTGAATTCAACATTGCCATTAATCTGCATTCTTTTGCTGGTTACGATGGAGAGAAGCCTACGATTTACATATAATGTCGGCCCATGTGGGTGGGTTGCGAGAAGTTTTATATGTACAGTATGACGTCTATCCGGAAAGCTATGGAAGATCTCTACGAAACACTCGAGCCATTCAGAAGTGCCCAGCAAATAGACTTCGGATTAAATAACCTTGTCTACAGTATCTCTACAACACCCATTACAACACTGCCCAAATAAGTATGGTGAAACAACTCTACTGGATTGGATTGGATTAGTGATGGTATTGGTGGTGGGTCCGGTAATCCATGTTGATTATAGCTAGCAAAGCCAAAGATCACACGATGCTCTATAGTCTAGGAATAGCCAGCAAGGTGAACAGATCTTAAGTTAACCGGGGATTTTCAGAAGTACAAAGCCATTTAGATGATTCTTTGTAGCAACCTCAACCAGCCATTAACGATATTAACCAGTCAATGGGCTGTTGCATAGGGTTAGTTTATGGTGGTATCCGGAATGCTTGTGCATGGGCTGTTATCAGCAAGCCCTAATTTGGAACCTATCTTTATAAGGGTCTGCGATTTTGGATAAGATCAGATCGAATTATGTCATGGTACAAGATGTTCTATTATAGACTTGGTTTAAAGATGTAAATCTTGGATTGTTGGAGTTGGAAAAAGTAGGTCTTGAGACTAAATGCAATATAGAGGGATTTAAAATTGTTAAAAACAAATTATTTTTCTTCTATGCTTGTATATACCAGGGGCAAGTTAGAGGCTTCTGAAAAAAATTCCATTTCCAGAAGCATCTGGCTGCAAGATGCTATTTTAAGGTTGCTGTGGTCGATGTAGTGCTCATGCTAATCGTGCTACCACTTATTGGTACCGAGATGGTTTCAAAGGACTGAAAAAACTTTTTGGTCAAAATAGACAAGACAAGAAAAAAGGCCGAATCAAGAAATATTAAAGATTCATGAACTAGATTTCCGATTGAATAAGTTTCTTGAACTTGCTCAAAATTGACGAATATTATTTCTCTTACTGAATATAAGAATTTCCGGAACCATCATTTACGCTTTAACTGAAGAGTTAACGTTCTTTATAACCTTATGGTCTTATGGTATTGTATCTGTTGGGTGGTCCTATTGGTGGACCAGCACCTCGATTTGGACTCAGATTAGTTTAGAATAAGCTCTGAGCCAGTACATGTGTTAACTTTAAATTGAAACAAGGTTATATTGGAGGGAATTTTTTAACAAGCCTTAGCAGGTTGAATTTCTGTTTTGCCTAGTTTGCTCATTCTCTTGGTTGCTATAACTTTGTCAAAGATTGACGATGATCCAGATATGAGATGATCAGTAGTTGGTACCTGTCACTCACAAGTTTCTGCAGCGTTGTTCGGTTGTTTAGATACCATGGTTTTATCTGCTTATAACTTACTGTTACATGATTAGTAGTACTCCTGTTTGTGTTATCCTGGCCCCGCCCTGTTGATCTTGCTGCTTCTTACATCGTTTAGTCCGCCCGTATGCAGATCAAATTGTTTTGCTGCCGGCTAGGAACAAAATGTCCCTGTGAGCTTTTTAGTGCCTAACCAATTTCTAGTGCAGTGCGCTGGCCTAACAACTTACTGGGGGACCTGGAGGGGCAGGAAGGCTGTGTGCTAAGTGACTAGTAAAGCTTTAACAGTGCCAACCGACTTCGTTTGTTCCTATTCATTTTTTTTTTTTTTTTTTTTTTTTGGTTCTTTTACTTTGCCTACTATCTTTAATATCTGATTGAATATTTAAACTTTTTGAATAGCTAACATTGTTTTTTTTTTTTTTAAGATTGTCGACCAAACCAATTTCTTGTGTTTTTATTTCTATCGTTTGTTGACTAACCCACTATCGAAATTTAAAAACTTTGCTTCTGAAAAATATCAATATGGGTTTTTGGAGGAGGAAAAAGGATAAAAAAGATTCAAAAAAATCAAAACAGCAAGAAGAGATTTTAAGTGATGGTAAGTTTTAAAATTTTTATACTTTTTTCGTTTTCGTTTTAGTTGTGGTGTATCTAACTGGTTAGATGAAGAACCTTTATCTCTTGAAGAAGAAATGACTTTAGATCATGCTGCTGTCCAGCACACTTCTGCTACATATTTTCCAGCTGCACAAAGTTCGTCAAGAGCTGCCTCTGTATCAGCGACCCCAACAATCCCAACTCCAACTGGGTCTTTTTCTATAGAGTCTCTGTTAAATGTTAATGTTTCTTCTAGTCCTGGCTCATCGTCAAGGTCCCCTTCTCTATTCCAGCAGTCCACCACAGATTTAACCAGTAGATCTGCAACTGCCGTTCCTCCAAGGACTGGAAGCGAAAGCTCTTTAGCATCTTCAAATATGAAGAAACGCCTTAATCGATTAAGTTCTTTAATAACTTTACCTCGAGGCTCATCATCAGTATCTCCCCAATCGAACTCAGTTACCAGTATTGATGAATCCGCAAACACAACTACTGCCTCTGGAACTGAAACTGATTTTAATGCCAACACAACTATAACTGAAGATTCAAATACCCATAATAGTTCGGCCCCTCCATTTTCCCCTTCTACCAATAATAATAATGATAATAATACCAGCAGCCGGTCTGCTAAGTCTCTCCCTCCTATTTCAACTAATGTACCTAATTTGGTTGCTTCTTCTCCTTCACTTGGCAGAGTATCTATCCCAAGAGATAATAGTATGTCTCCATTACATGGACCTGGTTCTTACTCTGAATCGACTAGAGTTTCTTCCCCTGCTTCATCTATGATTTTCGAACGTTCTGTTCAAGATTTTTATACTTTAGATGATCCAAAGATTCCATCTCATTATCAGACTGATGACTTTATCCCTCCAGTTTTGGATGCTACTACTAATGTAGTAACTGACAATTCGGTTGATTCCGATATGATTGATGTTGTTTCTTTAGCCACCTCTACCATGTCTGGCTCTAGAAGTAAAAGTATTTCTAGTGCAATATACAGACCTCATGTTGTAGATAGTGCAATGTATAGTCCTGAACCAGCTAGAAACAACAGTTTAATATCTCCACAATCGGCCTCTTCATCCAAGGCATTTGAATTTCCTCAATCTCCATCTACTGGTTTGGGTCTCAATGTTAGCGGTTTACAACCGCCCATTTCTCCTACTGCTTCACCTGGTGAAAGGCGAGTATTGAGTTATTGCTCATTTGCTGATTTGGTTAGTTCGGAAAATTCGAATGGTACTTCTACTGCTCCTAGTTCTCCAAATGCTGCTTCTACTAGTCCTAAGTTACGACATATGTCAAGTGGCGGTCCTAATTCATTTATGGCCTCACCGACCAAGCCCCCTAGAACTCCTGGCAGCCTAGGTGGATTATTCCCCAGCATGGAAAGTATTGGAGACATTTACGAAGATGCTCGCGATATGGCTATCAAGCCTTTAGGTGAACGATTACCTGAGCAACTAACCACTCAACATTGAACGTTGAAGATTTACAATGTATATTTATTTAATTTGGTTTTCCTTTTTCGGTATTATTCGTCCTTTCATTTGAAATCTTATCATTATTATTATTATTATTATTTTTTTTTTTTTTTTTTTTTTTACTTGGGTTGGTTTAAAAATAAAAAAAAAAAAAGATTCTACCCTTTTATTTAGGTATATTTTATTTCATGATAGTAAATAATAATAATATTAATAATAGACAAGATGAAAATTCAACCATTTTGTCATACAATTTATAAATAGTCTTTTTTGTTTGCAGTTCGAATGAAACCTCTATGTCTCCATTCAACATCTGCATCCTTATTGTCAACAGTTCCTAAACGTAATTCGAAAAGCTTCATTTCAAATCGAGGACCTACTTCTGCAAGTTCAGGGCCTGATCTAGTCTTCACATAAACATGCTGTCGCACACTGATATAATCTCCACTATTGGCAAAAGTAATCACTCTAGCACTATCCTTCTTAACACCAGGAGGAAACAAATGCTTTAAGATATTAACCACTCGTTTGCCTAAAGGTGAGGTGAAGTTTTCAAAAATTAAGTGTGGGTATGCTTCAGACTGATTACCAGCATTTAAAATATCATGTCGAAGTACAACATTGTGAAGAGAGAATGATGCAGTAGGCCCATGAGGGAAATGTGAAATAGTTAATGCAGTTGGAACACCTCTATGTTCATGTAATAAAACCAAATCAGTAGAAGCTGAACTTTGACATGCTGAAACTAATGATGGCAAGATAGTATTACCTCTGTTGAGTCTTAAACCAGTAGGGAATAAAAGTTTAACCTCCTTGGCAAACTGTGCTAAACGAGTACTAGGATCTCTGGATGTTGTAACCACTACCTTAGGATCTTGGATTCCACTTAATGCTGAATATTCATCATCAACTTCTTCATTCAATGATTCATCAAATCGAAAGTTTTCTCTTAATTCATCATCCTCAGCAACATCCTTAGGCAGAGCCTTTCCTGAAGCCAAAGCTGCTCTCAACTTTTGTCGTTTCTGAGCCAAGTTAGCTTCTTGAAGCTGAACTGATTTTTTATATAGATATTCTCTTCTTTCTCTGGCTTTACGTCGAAGCATTATTATTTTCTTCGTTCAATATTGAAATAAAAAAAATATCCCTCCCTACTGCTTTCAAGAAAAAGATATTTTCCGATGTTAGGTTACCCAAACCTTGATAGACAATATGATGACTAAGTGATTAAGTAATACAGCTTAATGATGAACATGATTCCATCATTGAGTTAGCAGAGCAAGCCTTCTTTTATACAAAGAATATGAAAGCTGAAAAGATATGAAAGTCAAAATTGGTATATCATGAGTTAAGCCAAATGGATACTTAACTTGGTTTGAATACTGTGGTGTGACGGTATCATGAAACCTTAACTGGTTATTTCTTCTTCCAACTTGATTATCATGATATGACTAACCTATACAAACAAAATATAAACTATAAATTAATGCAATTATTTAGTGTTCTACGGTTATATGTAATTCTTTTATATTCTCCTTCAGAAAAGAGAATGATGCATAATGATAGTAGAACATGATTCACAGCTCTTCATGTGACTTAAAAGCTTAGTTCTCTGTAACATCACTGAGTAGCCAGCATACTGGATACAGAGAGTCTACTTAATTAAAGAACATTAGAAACAGAAAAGCAAATACAGTTGTATTATACTTGAATATGATAATTTTGGATCCAGGCTGTTGCCAAGTTATAGACAAGCACTGAGCAAACAGCATTTAGCTATTACAATTCCGAAATGGTATAATATACCACCACATCTAAATATATATCGTACACAATTATAAGCATACATTACACATATAGTATAATATGATATTTATATAATATAATATTTTATTTTTTAATTCAGTCAAAACATTCAAATTTCAACACCGTAAAATATATGTCCTAAATGAGGTAAGGGTTTAGCGTCATAAAGTTCATCATGTAAAAAACCACATCTTAACAAAAACGTTCAGTATAAACCGTCAATTTTGTCAGTATCAACTACAGATTTCTAAGAACCGGACAGACCCCCTTGTGGATATGGATGCCTTTACTCATCTTGGAAATCAATTTGAAATTGATAGTGACCTAGAGTCTGTCACGTCAGACGTATTATATCAAGGGCGTGCTGGTGCTGGTAACGGGCGACGCATCATACCTATAGATGATGATTTAACCGAAGATGGACAATCTACTATTGAATCTAGTGTCATTGACAACGACTCGGTATCGGTAATTTCTGCACAAGATGATGGTTTAGAGTCTTTGGAAGATGTGGATCATAACGGACGTTTTCATCATGACCACTACCATGTAGAGTCTGGTCAACTTGCAGTTGGATCCGAGGCATTGACCACTGGAAATTTCCTCGATAGTGAATCTGTGTTTGAAGAAGACATTGATTTTGATGATAGTTCATTACCTGAACATGCATGCTCGTAAGCAATCTCTTAAATGCAACAGAAAACTTAGATATTTGGTTCTAACTTTAGTTATTGTGGGATCCATTCTCCTTCTAGTGTGGTTAAATGCGTTACTTGCGACAAATGGTTTTGTAATTCGCGTGGAAATACCTCGAGTTCTCATATTGTTACCCATTTAGTCCGTGCTAGACACAAGGTTGTCAGTCTTCACACTGACTCGGAACTTGGTGCTACGACCTTGGAGTGCTACAACTGTGGAAGTAAAAATGTATTTATGCTTGGATTCATCTCTGCAAAGTCTGAGACAGTTGTAGTTATTTTATGTCGACACCCATGTGCTTCTAGTTCCACTGCTAATTCTGGCAGTGGTGTAAACTGGGATACTTCTCAGTGGCAACCACTTATTGAGGACCGCGAGTTCCTCTCTTGGCTCGTTACTGTTCCTACTGAGAAGGAGCAATTAAAAGCCAGACACATTGCGCCTGCTCAAATTGCTAAACTTGAAGATCTATGGAGAAATGATAGCTCTGCTACATTTGCTGATATTAACCGACCTGAGGCTGAAGATGTTGAACTTACACCTGTAGCTCTTAGATACGATGATGCTTATGAATACCAAAGATGCTTCAGTCCTTTGGTTAAGCATGAAGCTGAATACGACAAGAAATTGCGAGAATCTCAAACCCAAACTGATGTTACTGTAACATGGGATATTGGTCTTTCCAAAAGACATTTGGTTTCCTTTGTATTGTCCAAGCTTGATCTATCTGATATCAAGATTTCTATAGGTGATGAACTTAAGTTACGTCATGATGGAGCTACTGGTAAGAAAGGAAAAGGCAGCTGGGAGTGTAATGGTTATGTTATTAAATTACCTGATGCCAACTCTGATGAAGTAACTGTTGAGCTTAAAAGCAAGGCAGATGATGGAAGCCATGGTGCTGCCCCTCCTACTCATTTAAATACAGACTTCTCTGTTGAGTTTGTTTGGTCTAATACTACCTATTATAGAGTTCAAGAAGCCCTAAAGAGATTTGCTACTGAGGAAACTTCAGTTTCTGGTTATATCTATCACAAGCTTCTTGGCCACGACATTGAATCTTTGGCACTTAAACTTAATATCCCCAAGTCTTTATCCGCCCCTGGAATTGCTGAACTCAATGACTCGCAACAAAATGCTGTAAAGACTGTTTTACAAATGCCATTATCATTGATTCAGGGTCCTCCTGGTACCGGTAAAACTGTAGTCTCAACCACCATTATCTATCACCTGGTTAAAATCACTAAGGAACCCGTACTTGCATGTGCACCTTCTAATGTTGTTGTTGATCAGTTAGCTGAGAGACTTGAAAAGACTGGTCTTAATGTCGTTAGAATGACTGCTAAGACTAGAGAGCATCTAGATAGCAAGGTTGATCACCTTACTTTACATAGAAAGGTTGCTTCTGATAAGGCCAACAATGAGCTTATCAAGCTTATGGCCCTTAAGAGTGAATTGGGAGAATTGAATGCTGCTGATGAGAAGAAGTACCTAAAATTGATGAGAAATGCTGAGAAGCGTATCTTAAAGAAGGCCGATGTTATTTGTTGCACATGTTCTGGTGCTGGAGACAACCGATTGAAGGATGTTCGATTCCGAACTGCTTTAATAGATGAAAGTACCCAAGCTACTGAACCTGAATGCCTTATTCCTATTGTACATGGATGTAAGCAACTAGTATTAGTCGGAGATCACCAACAATTAGGACCAGTTATTACCAATAGAAAGGCAGCTAAAGCAGGTCTTTCAAGATCCTTATTTGAGAGACTTGTTGTATTAGGACATCGACCTGTCAGATTGACCGTACAATATCGTATGCACCCTGCTTTAAGTTTATTTCCTAGTAATATGTTCTATGAAGGAAGTTTACAAAATGGTGTTACTACTCAAGAGCGAGTACGTCCTCAAGACAAGTTTCCTTGGCCAGTTACTGATAGCCCTATGATGTTCTGGAGTAACATGGGTCAAGAAGAAATTTCCTCTACTGGTGTCAGTTACTTAAACAGATCTGAAGCAGCTAGTTGTGAGAAGCTGATTACAAGATTCCTTAAAGCAGGAGTTAGTCCATCTCAAATTGGTGTTATCACTCCATATGAAGGTCAACGAACGTATCTCACTCAATACCTTATCAACACTGGAGAACTTCAAAAGGATTTGTACAGACAGCTTGAAATTGAATCAGTTGATGCTTTCCAAGGAAGAGAAAAAGATTATATCATTTTATCATGTGTTAGATCTAATGATCATCAAGGTATTGGTTTCTTGAGTGACCCTCGTCGTCTCAATGTTGCTATTACTCGTGCCAAATATGGATTGGTTTTACTTGGTAACCCACGAGTGTTGTCTAAAAACTTGTTGTGGTCTCATTTACTTAACCATTTCCGTCAACATGGAGTGTTGGTTGAAGGTACATTAAATAACTTGCAAAAGTGTCTCGTACCTTTATCCAAGCCTAGAGCGCCTTATCGATCTCGACCTGACTTTGCAGAAACCAATGGCCAAAACTCAGTTGATTTTATTCCTGCACCTTACGGATTCCCTGCTGGAGCAGACGGTCTACCTGAACTGGGTGGACCTACTAATAGCTTTGCCAGCATGTTTGCAAATGGAGGTGGATTTGGACTGCCTACTAATAACTGGAATAATAGCAGAGACCAGCCTGAAGCTGACCGAAGATTGGGAAATAGTATGAGTGATAAATACTTCACTTCAATAGATAGTCTTCATATCGATGACGATGATGATGACGATATTCGAAGTGTCAGCACTGCATTTACTGGCCAAGGAGGGCTTTACTAAATGGAGCAATGGTACAATTAAACAAGTCAAGCAATAAACAATTTTCTACAGGTTCAAAAAGAATATTTTACAGCGGACTCCCATTTATCCCAAGTCTCGTCTTGACAGATACGACGCAATTTCGGTGGACTTGAATACAACAAAGGAAATGAGGAAAAAGAAAAACAATGCCTGAAGTTCCGAGTAACTGGCTTATGGATTATATGAACCAGCAACCACCTGAGGGGTTGAATGGGTATATTGATTGTATATACGGTTTAACATGTAGTCTAGCTTATTACCTAAAAATTCTGCAATACATTTGCTTTGGTTTTCACAGGATTTCACATGGTCGGGTTTAAAAAATATTGTTAGCGGATAAATGTACTCTCCCCCGCTTCACATTGAAAATGCAGTAAAATAATTGAATTCTGTTGCTCATAGTGACGCACCTCGGTTTATGCCGCTTCAAACGTACAGATGTCTTAAAAGATTTTACCTAACTTGGTTAAGGAATATCAATCACTAGGAGTGTTGACTTTTACAACAAGAAAAGTGATCAAGACACTACTTTTTTCACAGGTTAAGCTTAAAGGAACCGGGCGGGTGATAGGCCGAATATGACTCTAAGCATTTGAAAATTTGGTGCCAGGTTCAATCATAATAAATTATCATGATTAATAAACTAGAAAAAAAAACTAAAATAAAATATAAAAGAAAAACAAAGAAAAACAAAGCAAAGTAAAGCCAAGAAAAAAAAAAAAACCAAAATAAACAGACTGCCCAATTATTACAGAATGATAGTTATCTGAGATTATCGCCTCAGTGTTAATATTTTTCCGTCCAAAAAAGCTGAACTATATTTTATTCCGAAAACCCCTCTAGGGAAAATATTAATGTACAAGTTCCTCTACCCCTAGTTTACCAAAAATGGTATAGGAAAGAAAAGTCAACAATTTAGGTAAAAGCTTAAATACATTTCATTTCGAGTCTAGTAGAAATACCAAGCTTTTGTTGGGATTTTCACTGTCGTTTTCGTGATAAATATAGACAAAAACTCAATGGTAAATCAGGTGGGGTATACATTAGATCACCTAAGCAATGTGCTCTTTTCTATTCTGCAAAGTGAAAATAAGCTGTTGATCAACCCATGCTAAAGCCTAAACTGTTAGTAAAACTAATAACTTTGCTAACTAGATGGCAGTTCCGTACGCACAGTTGCCAATTAGCAGGTTCAATATGTTAATACCGTGCTTTACAGTAAGTTATAGTAGACGTAACTGTTACAGTAATGATATTCTGTCAATCAGATTGATTTGTAGAGCGAAGATCGGCACAGACACACCAAGTCAAGAGTGACCATTGTTGGAGTCGGATACAGTGAGATTTTATTGGCCCACCAGGTCAAAGGATGGATAGACCAACAAAACTACGTCAATAGATTTTTGATGGATGATTTATGAAAGAAATGGTGATTTCAACAATAGATGATATCATACGAATTCATGCTGGCACAGACCCGTGTAAATGAATACCTACAAAATGTACGAAACGGTCTAGAATTTGATATTTAGCTCTTGCCAACATAACATGCTCCTGCAACAGTCAGAGATGTGCATTTTCTGGCAACTTAAGATTGTCACGTCGTTAATTATAGAAACGGATTAGCCAAACTAACCAAGTTACACTGTACCAGGTAACGTTGACTTGCTGTAATTGTACCTATCAACTGAACGAGTAACTGTTAGCTGCTTCTGAAACTAGCTGTTACTGTACAGTGTATGTACTTAATAAGGTCTGATTATCTTTCAAAGGTTGTGTTGTCATGCATCTTGACCATCTAACTTGGTTAAGATATGATAAGACGAGCATCGCCAAGTGCTGCCTGGAACCCGACTAAGTTAATTACTGTAACACTTACCAGGTACATTATCATGTCCTCACAGGGATTAACTAGATTAGCACATATCAGCGCTGAATTTTAATATATACCGGACTATCCCAGAAATATAGTCAATGTCTTGAAGAACTGCTGGTAGTATTAACAAATCATATTAATTTTTTTGTAAACGTTTCTTTCTCATTTTGTGGTTCATTTCCAGATTTTTTTTTTGACTTTAGAGAAAGAGTTGATTAGCCGCGTGTACAGACATTTTGAGACATCATCACACGAAGAGATAGCATATGTGCTTGCTTGCCTATGTTAATGTCACAGCTGCTACCTAAACTAAAATATGTAGAGTGGCTAATTGGGCCGGGCTAATGCCAGATACATAAAAGGTGCATGGGTAGGCTCTAGGATAGCCAATTATTACCAGACTATGGATCGTATTCAAGCTTGCATATTTGATGATGCAGAAGTCAGGAGTAATTAAATAAAAACAGGGCAAACTGCCTAACCGCCTCAGATGGAGGCGGCCCGCTGCAAAAGTTAACTTAGAGCCCTGTCTGGAAGGGAGTAGTACATACTACATAGCACCCGTTTTTTTTCTTTTGGCTGGTGGTACTGTGCATTTAATTATCAGTAACAGTAAAAACTAAAATGTCAAGACCACTAAACCCGTCAGCTCCTCACTTCACTGGCCAGTGCCGTATTTTAGCCTAATATTATTATCACAAATGCTAGAAACTCCAACCCAGTACACTGACAGTCATGCAAGTTACAAATATATCATATTTCATATATCAAATAGTGAACTTTAACTAAAGACCCTAATATTTATAAATACTATTGACATTTGATTATAATATCTAGAAAATCGGATATTAGATACCATATATCAGACATTTTTTTGACAGTTTTACTTTCACCAAATGGAGCTATTGGCCCAAGCAGTTGATTTTATGAACTGTTAGACATCTTATACACAACAGCACACTTTAGGAGCCAAGAAAATAAAAAAAGAAAAAAAAAAAAACAAAAAAAAAAAACAGGTCACTTAATTCAATAACCTAGGTTAACTTTTGTTACATGATTACTCTACACCCCACCTATACAAGGAGGTTTCTTTCCTAATAAATCTGTATTCTGAATGCCAAAATACTTGGCAATCCACGAGCCATTTGGTTAATATTCTTGGCACCGGAAACCTGGCGTAAATAAATTCAGGGGGATGTTAACTAACTATAATTCTACATACGCTAGCCCACTACAGCTGTAATTACGCAAACTTAATCTACAATTTCTTGAGACAGAATGATTTGACATATGGTATATTTCAGCTGGTGTTAGTGTAAAGATATTCGCGAGGGTATCCTGTTTGACTAACCGATCATTTACTTGTTCAGAGCTCTATGTTTCAGGTGTGCAGGACCCACTAGTTAATTAGTACTGAGGTTAACTTAACTAAATTTACGCTCCCTGCACAGAACAACGCTCTTCGACACTTGTTATACTGTATTGCCTGGAAATGATTAAATGATTCAGTTGGTAGTGGATTACAACCAAAAGACATGACTGATAATTGATGAATCAAGAAAAGTAGACATTGAACTCGACGTATGCCAAGGTTTCTAAGGAAACCAGAGACTTTGGGAAAAAACTTAAGATTATAAATATACCAATCTAATTTATACAGATATGTCACTGTCACTATATTTTATAAGACGTACCAACTGAAATTCACTATTTATTCCATTATGGGTTAATTGACTGCGTCCTGGCCACTAGCTAAAGAGCGAGCTTACCGCGATCATTTCCTGGTGATACGCCCGTGAATTAATAATATAACAAAGACAAAGTGGAGTCCACTACTAACTCGCTAGTTCAAAAACTGGGGAACATAATTGATCCATTTTACAAAAACCTTGCTTCAAAATGGAGCTTTGTGCGAACCTACTCGTTTACAGTTCTTAGCAAACCTGCTAGAATATCACCTCCACCACACTTGGATTGACAGCATTAACTCTTGATAACCCAGACTACAAAAAGGGATTTAAATAAATTTATATAATAAACAAAATTACAAAGTAACATATTGTATAATAAAATTAACGATTCCAGTGTGGTTTAGTCTGTGCAAATACCCCTTTCTCAGCTGTCAACCGTCAACGGCCTGAGACGAGCCAGCCAAAGGCGGGCCTACAAATTGGGAACAGTGCATAGAATATTAACAAACCGTTTTCTTTAACATAACCTAACCTAACCACGACCGTTTCAATTCCTTATTTGCTTTTTTGTACTCTATCGCTGAATCAGCACAGAAACAAAGCTAACTACAACTGGTAGTAGTAATGAGCAAGCTCATCTCGATTATCGTCACCACCTTTTAAACCATCCCAAAAAAAAAAAAAAGCTTTTCTATCCGTTCCTAAGAAAAGAAATGACACCCGACATTTCACGTCAAAACGGCTTATTATTATATTAGGTTTTTTTTATTGCTTTTCCGTTAATCACCGTGAAAAGAGAGTGGTTCCAAGCTTAGACTACGTAATATCTGCTGATGCAAAAGCACGCGTGGTCTTAGAGGGTTATCCCCATCTGAACTTTTTGCAAGTGTAACGTCATGCCATAATAATAACTGTTACACGTTAAAGGGGTTTCTAACCCGTGTTACGCTGTTTTAACCGTTAACTACTGTAACTTAGTTAACTTCCAGTTGAAAGGACAAAAAATAAAGAAGGGATTTTTTGTGTAATGGAACAGGGAAAGGGGAAGCAAGCTGGCCCATGTAAGAAAAACAAACTTCCGTGTGTCGGTCCCAGTATCCAGAAAAAAGAAATCCCCCCGCATACAAACATAATTGTTTTTTGTGCTGGTAAAACGGTCTAACCTGCGCCCTGTCCTGTACCGTTACTAACTTTACTCACTAAACTTTACTAATTGGCGGCTCGAAAACGTTCATGTACCAGCTCCTTAACCTAGATTATATTATCTGTTGCTTTTCTTCTTCTCTCTACGTTATTTAATTTATTTTCACCAAAAGGTTCCCTAGTTTTGTTTTTCAACTTATTTATTAAGGGTCGTATTATTTTTAGTTTTATTTGGATTTGTCTTTGTGTTTTAATCCGGTCTATCACTGAACAAATCTAGGCATATTGAATCTGTGATTAATCGTGCTTGCGATTTCTACGATCTGGGCTGATTAGTTTGGTAAGTATTTTTACAGTCGGTTATATTTCGAGTCTAGATGCGATGTTAATAATATTGAATTAATACCTTAATAATACATACCTATAATAGCAAAGTGCTTTTGTTTTTCTATTCGGTTTGTTAAAAGCTATTCGAATGACGTTTTGATCACAAGTTTCCCGTATGTATCCGGTCTTAAATGCTTCAACCATCCACCACAGTTACAGTTACTTTCATAAAAAAATATATTAAAGTTTGGGTATATTAATGTAGTATTTGCATCATTTTATACCTGGCTCACAGATTCGCTGGTGTGGAACATATGATTTATGTTTTGAAACTTTATTATTGTCTAGGCGTATAGAAGGCCTGTTGCATAGAAGTTTGGGATGGAACAATTATGACCGGTTCTTTCTACCAACAGTAAATCCAACTTTAACTCTCATCTGATTCTGAATATATGGATATCTAACTTTACTAACAAAAAGATTGCATTTTTCTCCTTCGTTTTGATTGTATTAATATTTTTTTTTATTATCATTATTATTATTATTATTATTATTATTATTACTACTGCTATTTATTTTCTGATTCGATTCTATATAACTCTATCGAGTGATGTCTATAGACTATCCTCAACCAATCCCCTCCCCTACAAACAGTCCAAATCCAGACCATCCGTCTGGTAGCCCTCAAAAGATGGCTTCATCTGAACCATTCCCAATAGATATATCGACTAGTACAAGCATCCTTTCAGAATCGGTTATGGCTGAATCTTCTTCTAGCCAGAAACATAGTGTTTTTGACGCTGCTAAACGACGCATCTTAAGAGCTTCATTATCCAACCATTCTTTAAAAGCTGGTCATTTATCCGATTCAAGCTCAAGTTCCAAGAATATGGCTTCTCCTACTAGCCCTGAATTAATGGCTCAAGCTATTGCTGTTACCAATGCTGATATCTCTAAGAATATTTCGGGTCCTCCTCCTGTACATTCTCCACCTTTTACTCCTTTAAGCCCGGCAAATTCTGTTGCATCTAACCAATATCCTCCTAAAAACATTGCTGCATTATATTCATCATCTTTATCTGTAAAGACCAATCCTAATGGTGATTCCAGTGGGAATAATACCGAAAGTGATGACGGTACAACATCACATACATCTCAAAATATCACTAGACATTCACCACCTCCTCCTCCAACTGAAAGCATGTTCCGATTTGCTGATGATAATGATAGTTATGCCAGCAGTAATCGATCAGGTGGTCAACAAATCCAACCCTCTACTTCGCATCCTTCTCTACACTGTCATCAATTTCCTCTACAGCACCATTTGCATAATGACCTAAATGAAAGGTCTAGCGGAGATAGTATTCTTTCTGCTGGTCATCCTCCAAAGCATAATAAAAGGGTCGATAGTTTACAACATATGTGGGATTTATTAGAACCCAGTTTAAGAGCATCTATGAAAGAGTTTCGACTTTTGGATAACGACACCCCTGTTCAATGGATATCTAATGCATCAAGTTGGATAGCTGGCGTTGGCCATATTGACTCAAAGAAGGGATCATTAACTTTATCTATTGATAATAAGCCTACGGTTTATATCCCCGATTTGCGACGAACCACTGTTGTTGGTAGCCCTAAGAAGAGATACATGGAAATTATCATCCCTCCAGGTATTGCTACTTGTGAACGGGTTATTCTCGCCCCTACTTCGGAAAATGATTTCATTCAATGGTTAGGTTCATTATTATTATGGTCAAGTTTAAAGCAATCAGGTTTAGAAAAGAAGGTGTGGGTATTGGATAGACCTATTCAAAAATCTGATACTGGTTCTGTCGTAGTTGCCCATTTTGACGTTTACTTCCCATATTATAAATCGCATCCTCGAAGAGTTAGCAACAATGCTGCCTTTTCTCCCAAGGTTACTAATGCTGGTGACAGAGTTTCTGCCTTTAGCAAAGATGGTATGTGGCAGCCTGTAGTAGGTATGCTTGATAAGACTGGCCGATTCAAGTTGTTGCACGAGGCTGATGGTTCTATGGTACAGACAATAGATATTACCAAGATCCTATCATCTCGTATTAGACAGGTTGACCCTTCTGTGTTCGAATGTCGTCATGTTATGTATGTGTTATGCCAAGATGCTGTTATAGAAACTCATCTTGATCCGCCTTCAAAATCGAAGGAGTCCCATTTGTTTTTCTGCAAGTTTGCAAACAATATTGATTATGCCAATTTCTTCACTGCTTTGAGATCTTTTGCTAAGCATAGGATTTTCTCACTCTCAGCTGGCGATCCTAAAAAGTCAATGAGAATCAGCCGTAAGATTAATTTAAGAATCATAGAAGGTAAGGTACGAGAAAAACAAAATACCCGACCTGGCTTTGAGCTCAGTCCATTCCACGATACTTATATAGAAGTACAATTTGAGAATATCATATGGGCTCGTACTTTTGTTTGCCAAGGCACCACCATCCCATTCTGGAGAGAAGATTTCATATTTGAAGATTTCCCTGTTGTTGGCCCCACTCTCCGACTTGTTCTTAAACGTCGTTTGGCCTCTACTGTAAACCCTGCTCTTGATCATATTATTGGTACTATTAGTATCGATGAACATACTATGAGGGAGTGTAAAGATATTGAGAAATGGTTTCCAATCAAGTTTTCTCATGATGCAGAAAGAATCTACGATGTCGACATGTTTTTATGCTTGAAGCTAGGATATGAAGAGACTAAAGTATTGGGTGCAGAGAGATATACCAAGTTAGAGAGCCTTATTTCTAATGTAGATAATAAGTTAACTCAGATTATCTCTGATACTACTGGTGATATTAATCGTGTCAGTGATATCTGCCTAAAAATTATGCTTTATGATAATAGGGCTCTTAAGTGGCTAATGTCTTTAATTGACTATGAAATTGTGAAACTTGACGAGGCTGCCAGAGCTGCTGAGCTGGATCCGAATATGTCTACACCTGATTTAGGCAAAAATGTCAGTAATACCCTGTTCCGAGGTAATAGTCTATTGACAAAGTCTTTGGAACGTTATATGAAATTAGTTGGAACCGAATACTTGGATAAGATCATTGGTGTTTTTGCAAGGAAAGTAGTTCAAAATGAAGTTTTCTTAGAAATTGATCCAGAGAGATTAAACCAAATGAATTTGAGCGAAGAAGAGGTTTCTAAGATGATAAAGGAGAATCAAGAAAAACTACAGCAGTATACTAAATACTTATGGACCCTCATTAAGAATTCATTAGATGATATGCCTCATAGTTTTAAGTTGATATTTAAGCGATTAAGAATTCAACTTCAAGAAAAGTACCAAAGTGAGGCTCATATGGTTTATAATGCAGTAGCAGGATTCTTATTTTTGAGATTCTTTTGTCCAGCCATCTTGAATCCTAAATTATTTGGTTTAACTCGTGCTCACCCAATTGGTAATGTTCAACGTTCTTTAACTTTGGTTACCAAGATGCTACAAGGTTTTGCCAACAGAGTAAGATTTGGACTTAAGGAACCATGGATGATTCCAATGAACTCATTTTTAGATACATATGAAGATGAGCTTATAGAATTTTACAATGATGTAACTCTTAGTAACGAACCTGCTGATGAATTCGATACTGAAGATTTTTTGGAAGATCCTGCTCAATACGAAAGCGAAGAACAAGCAGCTATGGGACTAGGACTGAATAATCCATACTTGATTGATAAGTATGAGAATTATGCAAAATTGATAGAGTTATGGGAGGACTCTCTGAAAGGTTCGTCTGATCATAAATCTGTTCATACCGTTGGATCTCAAGACTCCAATGTTCCTGAAATTGAAAATCTTTCTCTTAGGGAATATGACCACACTCCCGAATCATCTTTGACCCAATCAGTAGTTGTTGATCATTATCTTGAACAAGAGCTTAATTCAGTCTTAAGTGAATTTGCCTTTCATTCAAATCGTATTTCTTCTTGCCGACAATCAACATATCAGCTTTTAATCAACCCTGAAGGAATCAATGAATCTAATCAGGATACTCTAATTAAAGGATTAGTTCTGAAGTTTGATGTTGGTTCTGCTAAAGTCACACTTGGCAGTACTCGACTTGCCCCTGCTAAGAGAGGACGAGTTAAGATCAAGAGATCAACCTCAACTCAATGGGCCTCATCCCCTAAGTCTTCTGGTTCTGGATCTGCTAGCGAAGCTATAGAAGAAGCAGTAGCATCTAGATCAAAGCAGAATTTAAGCGATACTATCAGCGAAATAACTACTATGACTGCCACCACTTCCAAGTCCAAAAAGGCATCTCGATGGTTTTCTTCTCGAAGAAAGTCATAATGTGACCTTTTTTATTTTTTTATTTTATTTTTTTTTTTTTGAAATTATTTATTATTTATATTATTACTTTCAAGATTTGTTTTAAATATTTAATTAATGCTTGTAATACAAGCATCAATAAAAGCATGTACTCTAATTGTTGGGTTATAATAACGTTATTATTTATTGAATATCATTAATTTATTAAGGTCATCCAGACTATATTACAATACAAATAAATGCGATTTTAATTTTAAATAAAAACTACCACCCCCGAGCATGATAGTTGAAGTCCAAGTTATGCTCATCCATATCCTCTCTCCAAGTTTCAGCATGTTGAAATTGGTTTGATTTATCATTATTGGACTTTGCTTTAGACATAGTAACAACACCAGTAGATGTATGACTTCTTTTCAGGAACGCACTAACTGAAGGACCAGCACCAGAATTTGAAGGGCTGGTCGAAGTAGATGACGATGCAGTAGAATTAGTGGAAGCAGTAGATCCCTTTCGGCTACTGTCATCAGTAGGAGCATATGAAATAGTACCTCTACGTCTTTCAAAGAGTAAATTCTTACGAATAGACTCTGAAAGTTCAGTAGATAACATATTTCGTCTCGTTGTCCTTGGAGATAATGCACCAGGTGGCGGAATATGAGTAGCTACAGTAGCAAGAAGAATGCCCTCTGTAGGGTTGATTCGCATACCAATGCCAGAAGAAGCTTGACGAGAACGATTCACATCAGACTTAGTCTCACGAACTTCATGTGCAGCTTCAGCATTAGAATTAGCATTAGCATTAGTATTAGCAGACGCTATTGCTTTCTCACGCTCCTTTTTACGAGCTTGTTCCACCTGTTCTTGAAGAAGATCATGATTATTAAGGAACAGGGATGATAGTAAAGAGGGACGAACCAATGGCTTGGGAGTAGCAGGCTGTTCGTCACGTACAAAGAAAGATTGTTCGTCAAAAGAAGAATCACTCTCATCATCAACAGAATCCCAAGCAGAATCATCTCCTTCATCATCATCGTCATCATCGTCATCATCTTCATCATCACGACTTCGTGAACTCTGAGACTTCTGTGGATTAGCACTAGGAGGACCTGCTTTTAAACCACTTTTACCTCCAATAGTCAATGGACTATTATCAGTCTCATCGTCGTCTTCGTCAGTATAATCATCGCTATCAGAAATATCGGATTCAACCGGCCCCGGTTTCTTTTGTTGAACTGCAGCTTGTTGTTGTAGCTTAGTACACGAGCTTGAAGCCGAGGGTGGCCTGGCAACGTAGGTCTTACTTAAGCTGGATCTGGTATGAGGGAACAATGAGGATCTCTTCCTATCTTGCAGACGACTTGAGCTTGAGCTATTACTAGAAGAAGTAGTGTATGAGCTTTGTCCTCCACTCGGTCTTCTAGATCTTTCAGTAGTAGTAGTAGTAGGAGTAGGAGCTTTCTGACTTTGATGTTGGGCATGAGCATGGGAGACATGAGCAGCATGGCCTACATGCGAGGTATATGAAGCACCACCGTGAGTTTGAGGAGGATGTGGCTTAGTAGGATTTGAATCGGGACTTTCGTTAGAAGAGAGACTTTCACCACCAAATTCACTATCCGAAGGAGAAGAAGATTCAATAAAAAACATCTTCTCACGGGGTAGCTTACTTGGTCGAGCCTTGGTAGGCTTCCAATTATTCACTAATGAAGCAGCAGAGGAAGAAGTTTTATTGACAGCACCTGTAGTTGAATTAAGACGCTTAAGGGAGTTACTAGATCTAGCAGCAGAGCCAGGCTTGAGAGATACATTCGACTTTGAGAACCCAACCTGTTGCTTAGGAGGTTGGATAGAAGCAGTAGATGGTTGCCTCTGTTGTTGAGGTGGCTGCTGAGAAAGTGACGCCGATGATTGTCTCTGTTGTCGTAACTGTTCTTTTTCTATATGTCTCTGTTCTTGTTGTTGCTGAATACGCCGTAACGATAAAGTCCTATTTACAAAAGAGACTGAAATATTAGATGGCGAGAAGCCTCTCACAACCGAAGGAGATGATTGTCGTAATCGAGGAGTTCCGTCTTGGTCGCCATCATCAGTGTCATTAGGATGTTGGTCATAATCATTATAGCTCGAATTTATTGAAGACGAGTCGTCATCAGTAGTTGAATACGATGCCTTAGAGGTAACTCTTTGAGGTGGACTAGGGAATATGCTTTTTACCGATCTTCTGGAGGCCATAGCGGCAGAAGAACCGGATACTGTTGATTGAATAGCAGAAGTAACTGCATTTATTGTCGAAGTAGTGTTAGGAGGTACAAAAACAGATGGAATAACAGTTTTTGGGCTTGTGGCAGGAGAACCATTGGATACAGGAGTACCGGGAGTTAGGGTATTTGCAGAATACAAGTTTGGAGTCGAGTTATTTGCGGTATTAGTGACGGTACTGTCATGGGCTGCAATGGAGGTCGATGGCCGAGACAAGGTATCTTCAGAAGCAAACTTTCTTGGTTGTGGATTAAATAACGAAAGTTTGGTAGTCTTATCCAGTTTTTGGTTATCGCTAACTAATGAGAATAACTTTTGCAGCTGTTCAGAAGATAACTGAGGTGGTTTTGTCGTTAAATGATGGTTGTAATGAGGTTGTAGAGAGGGCAAACAAGTGGGTGGCTGCTGATGCTTTTCGTCATCATTATCACTACTAGAAGATAATTTTGGAACTTCATCTAATCGGGGAATACTATTATCAAGATGTGACATATCCTCAGTAGAAGAAGTAGGCGAATCGACCAGTTTATCAGTAGAACTAGACTGTTCTACAGAATATAATAACTCACGATTCCACAATCTCCAAGACATATTTTCTAAACGGCGGCCATTCTCGATTGAATTTTTACATTTAGAAAACACAGTCCATAACGAGAAGAGAGACTCAGAGTCCACGGAATCCAAAGATCCTATATGTTGAGGCGATACCAATAATATCGGAGGGCTTTTATGACTAGCCATAATGCAAAGTACAAGTACGAATGACTGAAAAAAAAAGGAACGGTAAAGCCAGTTTTTTAAAACTGGCTTTTACAAAGAAATGCAACAGGATGGAAGGAAATAAAAGAAATCAGCTATGTGTGAGTTTAGTAAACTCTCTTTGAATGAGAACTGTTTGTTGAATCACAAAAAAAAACAATTAACAAATAAGAAAAAGATTATAGCAAAAAAGAATAGCTAATCAAGTCGATCACACTTTCACTACTAAACCTTTTTTTAAATCCAAATACCAAATTTAATAAACAATAGAATAAACCCGACCTTGTTATGAGTAAACAGTTGTAAGTACCACTCAGTCTGGGAGGGAGATGGGGGTCGTGGGATAAGTTGTTGATCAGCGGTATGAATTCTGTTGATGGGTGAATAAATATAAGGAATCACAAATATAACTATCGGCAAACACTACAACAACGTCGAATATCACAAGTCAAATATTTAAAATATATATATAAAAAAAAAACTATTTCCAATTGGAAATGAGATCTAGAAAGTAAAATCTTGTATCAGAAGATCCCGTCCTAATATATGTGCCGGAACGAAATTAATATATGTGTGAACCCGAGATCAGGATTAACCAGCCGAGAGGGTTTGGTGTTCAAACAAACTGCAGACGGAAAAAAAACACACAGCAGAGCAAAATATCCTGAAGTGCAACACTACAGGTATGAGTTTGTAGGAGGCAAGTAGCAATCCAAGTATAAAAAGTTTAAAACAAAAATAGGAAGAGAACAGGAACGGTTGTGCAAAGTTGCCAATATAAGATTACGACTGGAAGAGTGACTTCTTTAGACGGAAGTGTGGCAGAATTGAGGTCACTGGACTGGATGACTTTGGCGCGCGCCATGCTGGGTGCATCTAGTAGTGGTAACAACTTAACGGTTAACTTGTTAGCTGGGGAGGTTCTGGCATGGGCATTAAATACTCAGAGCCAATTTTTACTAGGTATTTGTTTTATTAGGCTGAATTAATCAAATTTCTATATACTGATAGCTAAGATAGAATCACACCAAAACAATCCTAGTTTAATGGTTGTATTGTTGATCCTTACTTTTCAAAAGAATAAAAAGAACATGAGTCGATTGGCACTACCTAGAGTAGGCCTAGCAGAAGCTTTAAAGTGTTAAGCTCTTTAATACATACATTAATTATGAACTTTAGTGACCCACCTGACTAGAAGAAGTTAGGTACGCACAATCGAGCAGTTGACCCCACACGTGATGGGGGGGGGGGTTGGTTTCGTATACGTACGTACGCAGCCAGAGCATAAATTGGCCAGCACCTGTCAATTTCGCTCTGTTAATGGGATAAGGACGTTTCAAAAGGCTGCTATCTTTTATCTGAATTATATATTTATAGAGCAATATGTTTTACCGATGTCCGTTTAGCAGTTGGTATTGGTGACGAATATTTGCCTGTGGGCATTTGTAACGCGGTATTATTAATATTAAATTTTATATATATTATTTATATTGGTCACTTGATTTTCAAGCATAATCCGGCAAATATCCGGTAAAAAGGATTTTTACCAAGCTGTGGTTTGCGGCTGCACTTTAGTTTATACATGTAAGTTAACTTAGTAATAACTAACTTAGTCCTCACTAGATAATGCATATTTTTAGACAATATCCATCGTATCAGTATTAACATTGCTGTTTCAAGTATGGAGGTTAACTTATCGGTAATATTAGATATTAGTAGGCTATATATGATGCGATTGCTATCGCTCTAATCCATTTTCAGTTATATATTTGGTGAGGGAGAGAGTTCAAGTTGAAAATGCTCAACATTCTGTGCATTAGGTGTAACTGCGATTATAATCATCAATGGACTTGCTCTAAGTAGCAACCTATTTTAGATACAACGAAGTTTAAACCTTTATATGGAAATTTTAAAGTTTTAAAGTCACTATTACAAAATCATGTCATTGATTTGTTAGTGTCTGTGCTCCAAGACTTAACCATAACTTTGATTCGTAACTTTGTTTTGTTAATGCACTTCCCCACACACTCATCCAAAATGGCCTTACCTTCTACCCACCACCTAAAATAAACCTACCAGACAGTAGTTTTACAGCATATGCTTCGGCCGGACCAGCTGCGTTAATAAGTCAGTCATATTGCATAATATTCACCATTAGTGAATAATTGCTAATACTGTATAGTGAAAAAAAATACAATATTTGGATTCTGAGATCTTTATGTTTTCTATACGGGACCCCCACCGTCATATGACCCCACTATTTGATAAGCTATCTAATCAACACTTTAGGCAACATCAACCCAACAAAGCATATACAATCCCTTTATTTATTGATAGATAACTAAAAGACCACTACATTTATTCTAAGCACCTTTGTTCTAGATCAGATGCCTAATCTGACTGGCTAGTTATGGTTATATGTATGAGTTAGAAGTTGTAAACTACTGATGGACAGAGGTGGTGTAGGCAGTTGTGAACATTGTGAGCGCAGTGCGTAGTCATTATAGTAAGTTAACTTAGTTAGTTACCCATATACTGGCAGATAATTGATTGAGTAGTGGAAGGTTCTGACTATTGTCCATTTCTAGTCTGTTCCTGAGCATCAAGTTTCTTGTCGAAGTTGGTTTCAGCATTTTTAGAATTGGGTGTGGCTGATTAACTTTGTCCTCAGATTTCGCAGTTCCAGTTAAGTTACTCTACTACGGCATATACTGGAAGTACAATGTAGTCAATATTGGTAAAAATTTAAAGATCTTGTGTATATACAGGCTGATAGCTTTAAACAAACAAAAAAGGATATAAAGAAAGGAACTCTAATAGTAAAACTTCCATATTACAGTATATTCATCAATTTAAGATTTGTCTTTTAGATTATATTAACTTTGAAATATCCCTTTATATTTTGTCATAGTAATTACCAATTACACTAATACAACATTAACCTGAAGCGATAAGTAGTTTGTCTTTAGCTTATAAAAGACAAGGACAATGTGTGTACAATTTTCTTGATTGCATATCACATCAACAGTGTACTGTAACTACAGTAAGTTAGATAATGTTACAGTTATTAACTTCACAGACTGTGCAATAATATAATGTGGGCTGGCCAAACATCCGCAAATAAATGCACATTATTGGCTCTCATCTCAACTACTGTATCAGTGCCATAATTCAGTCGAACCTACTACTATACCAACCAGTATTATCTCTTAACTAATAACCAAAAAAAATATTTTCATAAATAATATATTAAATTAATACTTGGTACATCCCGGCATCCAGGCACTAAGGTACTCAAGGCACCCACCCACGTATCCGCGCCACTTAGCAGCTATTTGCTGCCTCCAATCCATCTTCTGATAGTATCAAGTATACTTTGAGTCTTCTTCTCGGTCTCAGCAGCATCTTTCTTAACAGAATCAATAACAGCCTGGCCATTCTTTACTGCGTCGCTATACGTAGAATCGGTGAATTTCTTTGCTTCTTCAATAGCTGCCTCTACCTTCTTAGAAGTATCTTGGTAAACACTATTAAGTTGAGCCTTAGCTTGATCATACTTGGCATCAAGCTCTTTTTTCAATGGATCGACATCTGCTTGTTTAGTGGCGTTGGTGAGTCTGTCTAAATCTTGACGAGCAAGGATTTCTGCTTTCTTAGAATCCCATTTACCTTGATACAAGTAGTATCCAGTAACTCCTGCAACTCCTAACAGTCCGACCTTTAAAACTTTCCCCATTGTTTTGCTTATAATAAAGTTACTTTGTCTGGTTAGTAGTGCGATAATTCGATCAACAAAAAGACTTAAAAGTTAAAATCCCAGGTGGCCAAACTACTGCCTATATATGGTGCAACAAAGAGTCTGGGGGTTAAAGCAATGAAATGCCCTTTATGCATGTGCCTGAACGTTAACTCCTTACCTGTTTCAGCAAGCTTGATATTAAAGTCAAGTAACTTTAAGTTATTGTGGTTCATCGATAAAAATAATATAATAATATAAAGCCAATTAAATTCCAATTATATTTCTTAAACATGATTTCTATTTTTGAGATTTTCCAATGTATGTACATATATCAACTAGCAGATAAGCATATGTCATGTTGCATGCTAGATTTGTGAAACTGGCTATTCATAGGTTTCACACGGCCGAACGCCTTAGGCCTCCCTCGGTAGGTTCCGTCCTATTAATACAGTTGAAAATACAAATTCACTTCATATTTTACAACATTAGATTTGTTGAATCTGCATATATATGTGTATTAACAGTACTGTGTGTAGTATAATTATATCAGATGACATCTGATAATTCTAGTTCACTTCGTGCTCCTGAAATATACTAAGTACTTTGTATAACAAAGAATGAGCTGGTAAATACAGAAACTAAAGAAGATGATAATATATACCTGGACAACTATACCACCAGTAACATTCATTCTATATTTTTTTTCATTTTATCAGGCCCTTGAAAAAGAATCTTGAACTTCTTCTATTGTGTTCCTACGAGTATTCTGAATCCATTACATGCAATAGAGAAGCAAAGTTGATATAGCCCACCATGTAACCACCAAACATGGACTGGCCTAAAAGATTTCAATATCATATATTATACAATATTAGATAAAAATAATTCAGAAACAAAAACTATTTCTCAAAGATCGATATGAATTTCTTATATAGTTTATGGCTGATAGTGAATTTAGTTGATAAGCTTTGATGATGCGTGTAACTGTTAACAGTTAACTTAACTTAGACTTGGTCTAACTTAGCACATACCAATTGGGTAAGGGCAGCGCGTCGTGCATACATTACGTACAGGAAGTAAACACAACCTCCTACAAACTCAATAAATATTTTTTATACGCGTCTTTGTCAAGTTCAATAACTGCTGTTTAAACTTTTGTTTTTGGCGTTGAAGACTTTATCAGCTTATGAGTTTATTTGAGCAGGATGAAAATGTCGCACCAGCGACTAAACCCCGAGCAAAGAAAACTAAAAAGCCTGTTTTAGATTTCGGCGATTCACTGATGGATGACGATGATAGCATTGTAGGGCCAATTTTGTCAGATGGTGATGATTCTGATTTTGAAGCCTCTCCTGGAGCCAAAAGAAAGAAGCCTACTACTTCTGCAAAGCCTGCTAAGAAGCCTCCTGTTAAAAGGGCAAAGAAGGCAGCTGCTGTAAAACCTTTAGCAGATATTGATGCCAATGTTAGCACCAACTCTGCTCTTGATGCTGGTCTGTTATCTAGTGCTACTCCTAGTCCCGTATCAAAGCCATCAGCTATCAAAACTTCTGGTGCTGAAAAATCCAATTCTGATAAGTACCAGAAATTATCTCAATTAGAACACGTTTTGAAACGTCCTGATACCTATGTCGGATCTGTCGAACATACCGAATCCAAGATGTGGATCTACGACTCTGAGTCCGATTCTATGCAATACAAAACTGTTTCCATTGTTCCTGGTTTATTTAAGATTTTTGACGAGTTACTTGTTAATGCTGCAGACAACAAGATTAGAGACCCCTCTATGGATGCTATTAATGTCGATATTGATGCTGAATCCAACACTGTTACCATCTATAATAGCGGACGGGGAATTCCTATAGAAATCCACAGTAAGGAGAAGATTTACATTCCAGAATTGATTTTTGGTAATTTGCTTACATCGAGTAATTATGATGATAATGAGAAGAAAGTTACTGGTGGTAGAAATGGTTATGGTGCTAAGGTATATTATTATATTTGTTTAGTTTTTGTTTTTGTTTTTTTATGTTCATTTCAACTAACATGTCTGTCTAGCTTTGTAATATTTTTTCTACCGAGTTTATCCTTGAAACTGCTGATAGCAATGTCAACAAGAAATATCGACAGGTTTGGAGTAATAATATGACTAAAGTTGGAAAACCAAAGATTACTGATACCAAGAAGGGTGAACAATATACCAAGATTACTTTCAAGCCTGACTTAAAGCTCTTCGGAATGGACAAGATGGATGAGGATATTTTGGGTGTTATGCGACGACGTGTCTACGATTTAGCTGGTTCTGTTCGTGATGTCAAAATCACCCTTAATAAACAACGAATCAAGATTAAAAACTTCAAGGGATATGTCGAAATGTTTGTCAAGGCCCTTAAAGAACAGGCTAAACAAACCGCTGCTGCAGAAAATGACCCTAATGCTGCCCAATTTGCTGAGGAGAAGCCAACTATTGTCTATGAACAAATCAATGATCGTTGGGAAGTTGCCTTTGCTGTAACCGACGGTACTGCTTTTAACCAAGTCTCTTTTGTTAATAGTATTGCTACTACCAGTGGAGGTACACACGTAAATGATATCGCCGATCAGATTTCAAAGAAGATTTCTGAGCATGTTAAGAAGAAGAACAAGAACTCTGCAAGTGTTCGATTGACTCAAATTCGAAACAGCATGTTCTTGTTTATTAACTGTTTAGTTGACAACCCAGCATTTACCTCTCAGACTAAGGAACAATTAACAACCAAGGTCTCTGCCTTTGGTTCTAAGTGTACCATTCCTGAGGACTTCATTAAGAAGGTATTGAAAACCTCTATTTTGGAGAATGTGTATAATATTGCGTCCCAGAATGCTGATAAAGAGTTAAAGAAGCAAGATGGTGGCAAAAAGAGACGTCTCACTGGCTTTGTCAAACTTGAAGATGCTAACAAGGCAGGTACTAGTGAAAGTCACAAGTGTACCCTTATTCTCACAGAAGGTGATTCAGCCAAGTCTTTAGCTGTGGCTGGTTTAGCTGTTGTTGGAAGAGACTACTATGGTGTGTTCCCCTTAAGAGGTAAACTTTTGAACGTCAGAGAAGCTTCACACGATCAAATCATGAAAAATGCTGAAATTCAAGCCATTAAGCAGATTATGGGTTTACAACACAAAAAGGTTTATAATTCCACTCAAGGGTTAAGATATGGCCATCTCATGATTATGACTGATCAGGATCATGATGGAAGTCATATCAAAGGCCTTATTATCAACTTTTTAGATGCTTCTTTCCCTGGTCTCCTTTCTGTTCCTGGATTCCTTAAAGAATTTATCACCCCTATCGTTAAGGTATCTATTATGAGAGGTAAGAAGGTTGCCAAGGTCATTCCTTTCTATACAATGCCTGAATTCGAGGACTGGAGAGACAATGAAGGTAAAGCTTGTGTATGGAAGCAAAAGTATTACAAGGGTCTGGGTACCTCTGGACTTGCTGAAGGCCGTGAATATTTCACTCAGTTGGACAGACACTTAAAAGAGTTCGAAAAGTTAGAGGAAGAAGATAAGCCTATGATTGAGCTTGCATTTGCCAAGAAGAATGCTGATGCTCGTAAAGATTGGCTCCGAGCTTTCAAACCAGGTACTCACTTGGATCCTAACTTGTCGCAGATTCCCATTAGGGAGTTTATCAACAAGGAACTGATTCTTTTCTCTATGGCGGATAACATTAGATCTATCCCTTCTGTTATGGATGGTTTCAAGCCGGGTCAAAGAAAAATCATTTATGGTTGCTTTCGAAGAAATTTGATTAATGAAATTAAGGTTGCTCAATTAAGTGCTTATGTTGCTGAAAATACTGGTTATCACCATGGCGAAGTATCTCTACAACAGACTATTGTTGGCCTAGCACAATCTTTTGTTGGTAGTAATAACTTGTACTTTTTAATGCCCAAGGGTGCTTTTGGTACTCGTGATACTGGCGGCAAAGATGCTGCTGCTGCTCGTTATATTTATACTCAGTTAAATACCCTTACTAGAATGGTCTTCCATCCTAGTGATGATCCTTTGTATAAGTACATGGAAGAAGATGATAGTACTGTTGAGCCTGAATGGTATGCACCAATTATTCCTACCGTGTTGGTTAATGGCGCAGAAGGTATTGGTACTGGTTGGAGTTCGTTTATTCCTTGTTACAATCCTATGGATCTTGTTGACAACATCCATCGGCTAATGGATAATGAGGATTTGGTACCTATGATCCCATGGTATCGTGGTTGGACTGGTTCCTTGGAGCGAATTGCTCCTGATAAGTTCAAGGTATCGGGAACCATCGAGCAACTAGATGATAATACTGTGGAGATCACCGAATTGCCTATCAGAATGTGGACTCAGACCATGAAGGAGTTTTTGCTGGAATCCATTGTTAAATCGTCTAGAGAAAAGAACGATAAAGAATGGATTGAGGATATGACTGAAGAACACAGCGCAGGAATCAAGTTCGTTGTAAGCTTGAGTAGAGAGCAAATGCAACGATCACTTAGAGAAGGTTTATTAGAACGATTCAAATTAACTAATACTCTCAGTTTAGCAAATATGGTAGCTTTCGATCCTCAAGGTCGGTTGAAAAAATATGATTCTCCTGAGCAAATTCTAACTGAATTTTATTATGTTAGACTTGAGCTTTACCAAAAGCGAAAGGATTATTTAACTGAAGACTTGAAGAATCAGCTGGAAAAGATATCTAGTCAAGCTCGGTTTATTAAGCTCATAATTGACAAGGAGCTTACTGTTTCCAACAGAAGAAAGTCTGATCTTATTTCTCAATTAGAAGATTTGAAGTTTCCTAAGTTTGGCAAGGACGGCGTTCCTGTATATGATTTTAATTCTGAAGAGAAGACACAAATGTCTATTGTAATTGATGAGTTCGAGAAGGAATTAGAAGAAGAAGATGGATCTAATGGTGCAGCAGCAGATATCATCAAACCAAATTTGGCAAACTACGAATATTTACTTGGAATGCAGATTTGGTCTCTTACTCGTGAGAGGTATGAGAGGCTGTTGAAACAACGTGGTGATAAGGAGGTTGAACTAAATAACTTGCTTAAATTAACTGCTAAGGATTTATGGCGATCTGATTTGAGCAAGTTTAAGGAATCTTGGGAGGCTTTTGAAATCGAAGATAGAGAGGCTAGAGAATCTATGACTCAAACTGCCCAGAAGAAGAAGCCAACTAGACGAAGACAGCCTAAGAAAGTTGCTGCCAAAGAAGCCGACCCAACTGAAAATATCCTTGGTGAGTTGGAACAGTCTAGCTCTTCGACTAAGCCTACATCAAGTTCGAAGAAGTCAACTCAAACTAAAAT
>JAJMBN010000111.1:37860-53749 GCA_030572735.1 Sugiyamaella mastotermitis
TGATAAGACTAATCTCAAGCCCGACTCATTTGTATCTCATTTTGGAACAGGTCTTGTTGGAAAGGTGTTCTCTAGTCCAGTCAAGAATAGAGACGAATATCAGCTCGATGCTGATGACTTCCTTGGATTGTCGAAGACTATTGGAAAATCTGCATCTAGCTTTGACTCTACACCAAAGGCATCAACTTCTACTAAGCAGGGTGCTTCTAAGCCAATATCATCAATCTTCTCGCTTAATTTTGATAGTGATGAAGATGATTTTGAAGAGGCTAAGATCACAGAGCTTAACGAGGAGGAGCCCATTCGTGCAACTGCTCCTAAATCAAAACAAACTAAAATCACCGCTTCAAACGTAGCTAAGCCAAAACGGGCCCCGGCTAAACCTAAGGCACCAGCTCAATTAAAAGCTAAAACTAAGCCTAAATTAGTCAATGTTTCAGATGATGAAGACGATATCGAGGAGACGAGCGAATTCATTGCCCCCGTTAGAACTGCTGCTAGACCCAGAAGAACTGCTACTGCTAAAAAGGTTTCTGCCCCAGTTGTGTTATCAGATGATGACAATGATATTGAAGCCTCTTTTATTAATGAAGATGATGATGACGACTCCGATTTCGAGTAATATGTTTTTTTATAAGATACCAACCCTTTACAATTCTATATAATTTAATTTATCATAAAATATATCATTTATTATAACATAACAGGTCGTAAAATATAAATATATAATCAGATCATAATCGTCATCTTGTCATAGGAAACTGGAATGAACCATGAGGGGCTTCCTTGTTACGGCCGCCAAAAGATGCAGTCGATGAAGAATGTGAGAGTACATCAGTATCACCATTGCTATTGCTATGTGGTGATCCAATCTCTGAAGTGTGGTCGGCAAGAGCGGCATCACTAGGAGTCGAAGTATTGCTAACTCCCGAGAGTTTGAGACTAATTCCAAGCCCACTACTTCTCCCATTTCTACTTCTACTTCGTGATTTCGACTTGGCTTTATCATCCAGTTTTCGTCCAGTAGACCTTACTTTTTCTTTTTCCTTCTCCTTAACTACCTTCTTTTTAGCTTTTCGTAAGTTTGCAGCGCGAAGTAAACTGTCGAATCTGAACGAAGACTCTTCTGCTTTAGGCAGAGGTTCTCGAACAACACCACTCTCTTCTGAAGATTGAGCATCTTTCCAAGCACGTTCTGTAGACTGCGTAGGAGAATTAGGAGCAAACTGACGGTTTCGACGAGCAAGATTTTCAGCAAATGAAACTGCCATAGGAATAGATGATTCAGAAGGGCGACTCGCCTCAAAAATAAAATGAGAGCTATCCACGGAATCAGCAGCCGAAATAGCAGGGGCAAGAGAATTGGAAGATTCAATACTATCAGATCTTATTAGACGACCAAAGTCAACAATATCTCGCTTTTTAGGTGTAGCAGACCCTGAAGCGGCTCTTGGAGATCCGTTAAGATCGCCAATATATGAAGCAGTAGGGCTACTTCCAAATGAATCTGCTAAAGAAGTCTTAAAAGAAGTAGTTGATGCTGTACGAGCCAGTGACTTATTGAGGATCTGAGAAACTTTCTTATCATAAAGTTGAGGAACATTATCATTCTCGATTCCAGTCTCCATACTAATCTCAGTATCAGTGGCTGATATGTTATGTTCATGATGAGCACGGAAGTCCTTTGATTTCTTAATATCCCGAGTGAAGAAGGAATCATAACTATCTAAAGCTGACCACATATTGCTTAATCCTGTACCACCAATATTATTACTTGAATTTCTTGCAGCAGCAGCAGCAGATTGGGACATGAATTCATGATATTTGGCCTCGGCATCAGCACTTTGGAACTCTATCTCATCTGATACAAGCTTATCTCCATTTGTTGGTGTAGACTTGAAAGTATATAAAATAGCATGGAGGTTCTCCTTTGCAATTGCTGCACTTCCACCAGGCTTGGGAATACTCCATCCACTTTCTTCAGGAATTCCAAATAATGTATCTGTTTCCCCGTATTCTTTACGGGTATTTCCACCACCCATACTCATTCGAAGTACATGTTGATCCATCTTACTAGAGGAAATACTATTAGCTTCATCTAATACATTTAGAGCCTGTTCAGCAAAATCTGATCGTAAGAGGCGAAGAAGAGGTGCTATGATATCAGCTCCATAGGGTGAAAATTCGGGCCGCAAGAAATCCACATTTTTGAAAACAAGCTTTAAAATCTGCAAAGTTTCAGACTTTATCCATCTTGTCTTATTAGGAAGGATTCCTAATAAAAATGTAAGAACAGTTAAACAATGTTCTGGAAAGAATCGAGCACATAACTCATTAACAGCCTGGTATAAGAAATCTTCCTTCTTTCTGAATCTACCCTTTGCTAAAGACGTTAGAATTCTAGATAGCTCTGTATAGCCATTCAAATCACAGAGCTCTTTTAGCTGGGCAGCAGACTCTTCAATTTCGGCAGTAATTTCATTTGTTTCTAGAGCATGTGAATAACGAGGAAGGTTGACAGCTAAAGCAAGTGGTAAGCGGTCTGGGCCTGCCACTATTTCACTCATTTGCAACTGATTCAGTTTGTCCAATACCTGGAGTGTCTTTCTCCAAGCTACACCAGATCGAAGACCAGGGAGAACAGCCTTCTGAAGTCCTTCAAAGGTACCCTTCCAATTGGGTGGGAATGTTGACACTAAACAAGCTATACTATCAGGAGCATCCAAGTCTACTTTAGAAATAAACTTCTCCAAGATGCTTAAAGCTTCCATAAACTCAGTTTCATGGATTGTTCCTAATGATGCAACTGTAATCCATAACAACTGAGGATAATTGATGAGTTCTTCAGAGTCTAATTCTGCCGTTATAGCATTGAATGTCATTAATACTTGCATTGCGAATCCCTGAACATCACGACTATCTCCTGCTAAAGATGCAGACAATCTTCCTAACATGTCGCTCAGCATATCCTGATCGATTTTGAATAATAAACATCTGAACACTTGAAAAGATCGGCAAGCATAATGTCTCACTGAACATCTTGTTCCCCACTCAAGAGCAACTTCAGACCAACCTTGCCGAATCTCTGGAATAGTAGGAGTCAGAATATCGAGAATATCTTTAACAATTTGTACCATAGCCTTAGGAGCATTAGCACCATCATTGGTAGAGTTCAAATCATCATATTTCCATGAAAGTTCTGAACGGCTCTGGACTAAGCGATCGCAGAACAGTTCTGTAAGAGGATTAGTTGATGCCAAACCATTAATAGTATGGACAAGCAATTCACGTGCACCTTCACTGATAACATCAACATAATAGTCAAAAAGGATCAAAGCAGTATGTAAAACAACAGGTATATACTCCCGGAATGAAGGTTGAGGCTGTAACATCAAATCAATCAAGAAAATCATGGCTAGAGAACATTTTGATATTAAATGGTCTTCAGGAATAGAAGACTCATTATTGCCTCGAAGCACTTTAGAGATATCTGCAACATAAGGATACGGATTGGACCCTGATTGAACTTCATACTCCTTTTCCCTCTTAATGGTAGGTAAGAGTTTAGGATCCAAAAGCATTAATAAAGACTCAATAATTTGGGGGCCTGATGGGGTTGAAGTCAAATATACTAGGATTTTACGTGCGTGCTCGATGAAGGCAGGGTCGTAACGCTGCAAGCCATAATGCATCAAAAAGCGTAAAATGACAAGAGAGTTTCCTGAGTGCTTTCCATTGGCGAGAGCTATCCACAAAGCCTCTACTTCACTTTGGTTGCTATGACTGAAATCCACGGTGATATGGAATAAATTATTCAGAGTCATGGACGTAGAAATGGTGGGAAGCTTTGATACATCGATTTCCAGATTAGCATTCTGCATCCATGGCAACAGTACAGCCAATATATCTTTTCGAGAACTGTCGGAGCTATTGATGAACCTGTAGGTCAATTCAGAAATAACTTCGAAGGTTTCTTCTGGATATAAGTTTGCAAATCTACTAGATAAGTTAAACAAAGCACGCTTGTAAATTGTAGCAGTAGAACTCATGATGCTAACCTGATATTCTGACACACAAGACTCACCATATAAACGGAGCTCAGCAGATTTCAAAAGCTTCACTGCTGTCTGTCGCACCTCAACATCATCCTCTCCAGTCTTACAGAGACAAAGAGAGAGGATTTCAAAGGCTCTAAAAGGATAGTCAGGAATTGAAAGCAAAACATCGGCCAAGCCTAGGAAATAGTACTTAGAGGCCAAATCTCCTTTATGCGGGATATAACAATTGTGCAAAGTATCAGTATACAACTCTCTTAAATCTTGATTATGTTCAAGAATATTTTTGAGAGCTTTAGCACCAATAGCATTTATATCTTTCGACTTGTGGTTTAATAATGAATCAACCCATTTCCAAAGACCATCAACATCAAAGGACTGCAGAGTTTGGCGATTCTCGGAATCAGCCGATTGCAGCAACTTCCCACTGCATAACGCAGCCATAGCCTTTAAAACAACAGGTTCTATCATGCGTTTTTCAAGCTCTAGTCTAGCATATACAGCATTTCTTTCTGTAGCATCTTTATATGATTCCATAATACTTTTCTCCATTATCTTTTCCCGGTGATATCGTATATCTGATCTTGGCCCGAGTGAACACCACTCAGAGATCAGCACAAAAAATGAAAGCCGAGATTCAAAACTGATCAGATCCTTAGTATGATAACTAGGTGTTTCGATATCTTTCTTCTCATTTTCATCTGAGCTCTCTATGGGGGTATTAATAGCAAGATATATACTTTCCAATATGGAACAGAAGTATCGCCTAAGCCTCTGGTAATTGTGGTCTTCTTGTACCGCCCTATCAGCTAAAAACTTTCGGAAGACATTTAAAAACCCAATCAACCGGTTCATAGTAATTTGATCGGACAGAACTGTAGGTGTATTGATAAAGTGCGAAGTAACTCTTAGCACATGGGCTACCTCAGTGATTATCTTACCAAACTTAACGGGTTGAGAATCCCTTCTGATTCCTAGTTGCCTAGTCATATTAAGCTGTTTCAAGTATTCTTCTTTCCAGCCCTCAATAATAGGGTGAAGGCAGTCGATAAGAACTGCATAGGTATTAACATTAATACAACTTATACCTGTGACAATTGCATCTCTTATAATAGCATGATTGCTGGAAAGTAGAGGGATTACTAGCCGGAATACTGTTCGAACAGAAGTTATTTTTTGATGATGGAGAGTAACTTTTTGCGCAGACTTTTTTCTTCCATGTTGGAACTGGCTGTCAGGTAGATGCATTTTTTGATCATCACTTAAAGTCAATGTTGAACATGCAACAATCAAATAGATTTTCCATTGCTCAATAACACCTTCTGCATGAGTCGTCTTTAATGTCTTCTTTGATCCGAAAGCATTGATAGTATTAGTTGGAAGAACTGACTTCGACGATTCATCTACCATCTCATAAATTCTTGGGAACCGAACACAAACAGTATCTCTACATATAGCCACAGTTATTGGATATGCATCAAAAAACTTCTTAATCAGAACAGGAAAGACTTTAAACCATATAGAAGACTCGACTCCAATATCAGATTCAGCTAGAAGTATAAGCTGAGACTTTTTGAGAGTACGAATATCTTGAAGTCTAACCTCCTCTGGACTATTGAATATGATCTCAGGAGAAGAACCCTTAATAAGAGATTCCATAGTAACAGTATCAAGGAACTCATATACTCGAGATGCAGAGGTTGAAATACTCTTTGAAGGTTTTCGAGAATGAGTTTTGGTCATATTTTCACCATGCTCTTTTATAACTTGGTCAAAATCTGTTGTCAAGCGTAAAATTTTTATAGCATAAACACGAGTGATACGATCTCTAGAGCATAGAAAAAACAAGCCATATCCTTCAATCTCTTCAACAGCAGAAAGAATATTGTTGATAGTCATATCATCTATTCGTTTGTGCTCTTCTTCGGGAGATTGATCTGTAGGAACTTTGATCATTTCTCTAATCTTTTCAATCCAGATTTCTAACAGAGCGATATATAAAGAGAGTAGATCATGGAAATCTCTGTAAAGCTTGTCGCCATTATCAGTCGCCTTGATAATTCTCTCGTCCAAAGCAAATAAATGTTTAGAATAAGACACGAGAAGACTTCTTGTATCTCTGGTTTTTGCCAGATTCTTCAAACCATTTATAGCAGAACTAGAGATTCTTGGATCTGTATGGTTGACATTTTTTGCCAAAAGGTCTATATACTTTGGACTGCTTGTATCAGAAGGCTGGCACCAAGGGATGCAATCTAACGCATAACTGAAAAGCTCGAGATAAGCAGCCTTTTGGCTCTGTAATGAATTATCAGACGAACCAAAATGAAAAGAAACTCCAATAGGAGTTTTTAGTTGGTGTGATCTTTCGTCAACAACTGTTGTATAAACACCGAATTGGCCATCTAAAATATGTGCCAATTTCGTAACAAGAGCACCAAAGGAGCTATGGAACTGTTTAACCGAACCAGATAAAACAGGGGTTTGCTTGGGAGCAAGTCTTACCGGGTCGCTTGACATTTTCTTAAGGATCTCATCATCAGGGAAGGGCAATTTATCATTATTTATCAAGTCAGACATGATGTAAATAAAAGCTCGCAAACCAATACTAGCTCTTTCTGGTACAACCAATTCTAAAGATAAAGAATCAGTAGAGTTTGCTCCAAAGGTGAAGCCAGGATAAGTCATTTGAACCAGCACATTATCTAAAACATACTGCAAGTATCCCTTAGCACTAATACGGATGATATATATTAATGCTGTAGATACCATTGGATGAACGCCTATCCATATTCTTTTAATTGGACTGCCTACAAAAGTATTGCAAATTTGGCCAATCTTCTTTGTAGTACTGTTGAGAGATTCCGTCCAACGATGTACAAAAACCCATAGTAACCTAGCATCAGCAACATAAAATACAGCCCTGTTTTGTTTTTCCTTGAGCTTGGCAACATTTGCGTCATGTAACGTAAGCCATTCCTGCGTGAACAAATCAGTAGGAGCTACAGATAATGCAACAGCTGCTAAAGAATAATATAGAGGCCAATACTTTGGTTTAGACGTAACAAGTTCGGACGCTCTGGCATATAACTTTTCAATAGGAGTTACCCATTCTGGATGATTTAACTCAGCTGTACCTTTGTCTGCTACAGGAGCCAGAATTTGAGAAAGGACATCTGCATAAACAAGCGATAGCTCACTGACATTAGTTCGAGAGAAAAATTTAACTATTGATACTAGGAATGCTGCTGATTCTTCTAAATCATCCATAGGATATACCTTTAGGCGGATGAACTTCATACCTTTGATTATAAGGCCGATATTTACCAGTTCTTCTCTGGAGATATTATCAGAAACTTTTTCAAGTTCCACTATGAACCTATCTCCAACAGTATCAAGCCGTGTCTCAGACATTTGACCTAATAACTGAGCAAATAAATTCCAGTTTGCACTTTTAATAATGCTCCTAGATAAAATCTGAGGATCAGAAGGTTTCAATTGGCTGAAGATTATTTCTTCAAGTTTTTCAGTATTGCCTTCACCAAGATCATTTCTCCCGCAGTGTTTGACTACTTCCATTAAAACTCGACATAAAATAAAGATGCTGATTGAATTTGTCACATCAGTCTTGATGGCTTCACTTTTCAGATCTGCTAAATACTCCGCTGAAGAGTCACGAGCTCTGCCATTTTCATATGCCTGTCGGGCAACAGCAGATATTTTCGATTTAGACTGTTTCCAATACATAACGGAATCGATAATAGGCTTGGGTTTACGTCTTGCAATGAATCCTAACGAGCCAATGATCTTGTCAAAAGCAGGGTCGGCACCTTCTCCTAAAATTTTGCTAATATCTGGTTCAGAAACGTCAGCATGTTGAAGGCATAGTGTCAGCTTTCTTTCAGCATGACGAACAAACTTTTTTTGTTAGTTAAAAAGTAATTGTAGTCAAAGAGCAAATATGCATACCTGTGTAAATAAAATGTGGAGAGAATATTCCGAGGGGTTTTTAGGCTCTGTACGAGAAGACTTTGAAGAATTATTACCACTTGCTGCTGGGCCACTCACACTACGTTGTGATTGTTGAATGGAGTCGAGTGATATTTGAGAATAACCAGGAGGTGCAGCAATTGATGCAGAGTGTGGTGTATGTCCATTAATTGTAATACCAGACGAAGTACTTTCATTCTCAGCAGCATATATATCATTGGATAGCCCAACTACACCTAGACCCACCGTGCTTGATGCTTGAATGGATGTCGCTACCGTACTATTGGAAACAAGAGTATCGGGAATTGCTATTGTAGGAGTCTCTGATCGGTTGAGAGAAGGGATGTCAATTTGCTTGATCATATCATTTGGAGAAGGGGTCTCGGATTGTTGGTAATATGAATTTATGTCACCAGGGTTACTCAGAGTAGCTGGAATACCCGCAACCTGCTGAGATGTAGTAATAGGAATATTATCCATAGATGGGATGATTATTTCAGGCTGTGATGCCTGAATGTTGCGGTATAACTGAGGACCAATAAAGGTCTGTTCGGGAACATTAATACCATTTACAGTTGAAAGGTGCTGCTGCTGTTGTTGTTGGTGTAACTGCTGCTGGTATATCAACTGTTGTTGCTGTTGTGGAAGAGAAAGTGTTGGTTGGGTATTTTGAGGTTGATATTGTTGGTGACGATTCCTCAAAGTATCCGACGATTGCTGAAATACTACTGGGTTTCTGTAGGCATTAAAACGAGAAACCGTTGCAGCCCTCATTGGTCGAACTAAATTAGAAGGTTGAGTTCTCGACACATTAGGCATAGATTGATTTCGATCGTGATGGGACAATCTCCGGGGTCCTGTTAATTCACCCTCACCAGTTACATTGACTTCAAGACCAACACCCTCACCACTCTGCTGGTCTTGTAATCCATAAGGCCCATTTTCGTTTTCCGGCATATCAATATAAACCATTTAGTGTTTTGGCGAGTTGAAATTGAGTTCTTGTTCGGCTAAACCACCGGTCAGTAGGGACTTAGTGCTGTCAAGTTACAACTGCCCAAAGGAACTAGTAAAATGTATGACCGTTAGGGTAGTTTTTTTTTTTATAAAAAGTTATTTGTAGGATTAAGAACAGGCCTGATCGTTAGATATTTATACATGTTGTGTCGTGTTGATTTCAATACATACGTAAATTAGCAATGTTTGTTTTAGCTAATTGCCAGCTAAACTGAGTACAAATATTTGAACTAGTAGCTTTATAGAGACAACTCTTGATAGTCCAAAATAAAAAAAGCTGGATAACTTACAATGGCCTTTAGATGAAGATAGATGTTCGCAATCGTTCCAAAGGCTGTTGATTAAATGATAGTAAATTACGGAGGTTGAAGCAATACAGTGTTTAATTTTCGAAGGGGTAACCCTAATATCCAATCGCCCAGCGCTACATGAACGAAAAATTACAGCAGTAAAATAATTTAGATTCATTAATTGCAATCATAAAAATTAATAATAAATTATACAGACCAAAGGTCATTCCAAGAGATATCTTTTCGCACAGCGTTGGAAAAACCTTCAGCATATTGGATCCAAACCCGATCAGTTTTGGTTGAAGTGTCGTCGGAGGAAGATGCGGGTTTAGACGAGGGAGACTCGGGGTATGGAGATGCGGAGCGGGACGATTGCCTTGAAGGTTCAGATTTTGCGATTTTCCTACCAAAAAAGTCCAAAGTAAAGTTTTTAGGCAATTTTTTCGAGTCTTTTTTTGAATCGCTGTCATCAAGTTTAGATTTTTTAGAACTTACTGATTTAGAGTTGTGGTTGATGTCGTCGTTGTCATCAACACCCCCTGATAATTCACTAAGACCTCGCTTATTTTGCTTGACCCTTTCTTCATGCAGGGTACTGTTTATTAGTGATCGAATAACGTATTTTCCCACCGATTGTTTTTGGCGCTCAATATCATCGAAAATAACCAACTGTTCAATGGGGGGCTCGATCCGGTATGCCAAAGACCCATTTTCAAGTTTCTCCTTTTGGAATCGAATCATAAGGTCATCAAGGGCCAATGCACTATGCAGGATTCGATCCTTATCGCCCCCTTTAAGATTAGTACCAGAAATAACTGTCGATTCAATAGATGGAGAAATAATCTTGAGGTAGTAAGGAATTAATTCCTGGGCTGTTTCTGCATGTTTAAACATAGTTCTAAGGTTCACATTGGCTGCTGACATAATATCCTTTACTAGTTGGGAAGTCGCTTTAGACATTTCATGAAATTCATAATCAGTTTGTACTGGTTGATCTTTGACATTGGTAACAGAGCTAAAGTTAATATGGTAGGCAAGCAGAGGATATGACAGATATTCCGCTAATTGACCAGCTTGAGATCCATAGATAGCTTTTATTATTTGATCGTAAAGATGGGACCAATCACCTATTTCACCAGGCTTTTTAACCATATCATCGTGGAAATTGACGGTTGGATATAATGAGAAACAACCAGCCATTATTTTATCAAAGTCACCATTGGCATTAATATCAGATAATATTTGAGTAATTTCATCCTCTCTCGAGATACCATCAGCTTTTCTAAAGATTCTGTTTGTAACTTTAGTCCAACTTTTATTTAAATCCTTCTTGAATAGTCCTTGATCACTATTCCCAAGCCCAAATTGTAACATATTTAAACTACTTCTTAAATCACCGTCAGCAGTATTTACAATATCTGTAATATTGTCTGTCGACAATTTGATTTTTTCAGCAGCACAAATATCTCGTAACCGTTTGGCTAGAAGAACAGGAGGCGATTTGTTATAATTGACGATTTCTGCATGTGGCCTTAATGTCCGTAAACTGTTGGTATATAGGTCATTGCAAATAGCAATAATAGGACGCATCAACAACTTTGGACGCTTCTTTTTGCCCTTTTTATTTTGTTTTGTACCATGTAAAGCTAAAGCTTTTTGATCTGCTACAACCAAATCGACCAATACCTTGATAAACCCACCCTCGGAAGCACCTTCAATTTCATCAGCAATAATACAAACAGGTTTTCCCGATCCTCCTACTCGATGGCTTTCCACTGCTCCTATAATCTTTTCCTTGACAATTTTACCCGATCTTTCATCACTAGCATTGACTTCTAATACGTCATATCCCGCCTGTTTGGCAATTATATGTGCAACAGTCGTCTTACCAATACCAGGAGGTCCATGGATCAAGAGGATTTTCCTTAGTGGTCGACCCAAAACATCTTTGTTATACATTTCTGATTCCAGGGGTAAATCAGTTCGAAACACAACATGTGACCAAGATACAAGCCATTTAAGCATATAACGATGAGTTTTCTCAGGGCCCATAAGATCAAGCCATTTCTTGGGTCTCCATTTCTCTGAAAGCAGTACTTCAGATTTATTACTTTTGGAGATTTGGGTTGTAACTGGATGTTGATTAATTTGTGCTAATTGTTTTTCATACTTTTCTACCTCTTGCTTAGCTCTAACTTCGGTGAGAAGCCTATGGATTGGGATTCCATAGTGGTTTCTTTCTCCAGCATCAAGTTGTTTAACTAGAGGAGGTTGTTTTGATTTCCTGCGACGCAAATGAACTACTTTACCTTGATCGGTGACTGTACTATAAGCTATTTCTCCAGAATTGGAGTCAACATCCAGCATTTCAATATCCCAATCATTAGAAGAAATAGAAGTATTGGGGGTGTTTAGAAGATCAATAGTGTTTGTTAATGATACACGTACCGATGATGGATTTTTATCAGACAAATTTACTTGTTTACCAAATTCTTCAATTGGAGCATTTAGAGAGCCGGTGGGGTCAAAAAACTTGTCAGTGGGTTCATTATCACCATCACCTTCTTCATCTTGTTCATTACGAAAGAACATAGATTGAGGAGGCCCTGTAAAAGCCAAGCTCTCTTCAAAATCATCTGGATCGTCCTCAGCAAACAAACTACTGTTTCCATTTATTATAGTGGGCCAAGATTCTGCTTCTTCTTGTTCTTCTGGAGGACCTTGGCCAAAAGATGGATCAGAAACAGATCGGGTTAATAATTGATCCGTCATTGAGCTTTACTGAAGTGCGTTGATTTCAAGTCAAGATGCTAAAGACAGACGACGCGTATAGACGCGGGTGTTTATCTGCACCTGTATATAGGAAACGGCTCCACCAGAATTTGCTAGCCAATTCGTTACTCACCATTTTAAAGATTTGGGAAAGTGCGGCCTATTGCCCCTGAAAAAAAAAACTTGGTGGAAAACAGACTGCAGAAATGCTGGAAATTTTAGGTGTATGAGGGTTTTATGACCAGTTTGTCACAAATATATTTTCCTTTTAACAATAAATTTAAAGATAAAAAATCCTATATCTCATAGTGCATATTTTTCTGGCCATGCAAAAACATCAATATTAAAATACATTTTGAGTATCTAGGTAATATAATTACCATTTTAGGCAACATTTTTAGTAAAATTGTTGTCAACCATCAATACTTGGAATTAATACATGTACGTTTAATTATTGTATGAACATATTTTTATATCGGTGAAATACTTAAGAACCTGCTTTTATTTTCTTAAATTTATATTTCATAGTTGAAAATATTTTATACAATTCAATAGTAACTGACTGTTACAGTCTGTTAGTATATTAATAAAAATGAGTTGCTTTTCCAACGGGAATTCATATTTACAGCTAATACTACTGCACTGTCTAGCTTAAATAAATACTGCTATAGAGTCAACATCTCCACTTAACAAATTAATATTAACAGTTAGTGTGAAATAAACGATCGGAATGTCGCTGAAAATCGCGGAATAGTATTTCAAGCAAATATTGACAAAATCTAATCTATTGTATCTCTGTAATGACTTCAAAAGTTTATTCTCGGGAGTATCATTACCATCAACTGTAATAGATGAGTCTCTAGTCAGTATTGCTAACATATTTATCATACCAGCTGAATACAGTCGTATTATTCAGGTTGACTCTGTCGAGCAGTGTGGTTGTTCTTTATGATAAACACATATGTCATCTCATAAGATGTGTATCATATCCGAATATAATCGGCTATGAATTGGTGGAGTAATACTGGAGCAATGGTCCGTTATTATGAGTGCTGAATTGCTATTCTCAATCATACCGGTATATATGGCTAATTCTGATCCTTAAATACTATACCAACGATCCGGAAACCAATATAAAGAATGACTATGTCCAGGATATATTAAACGAAGAATTAAGATTTATTGAATCAGCCATTATCAAAGATCTAATAGCTAAGGGTCATACTGTCACTGTCTTGCAAGATCGGAAGCTTCTGCTAATACCCATAAACAAGCAGGAGCACAACCTATTTTAGGTTCTCTTAAATATTTAGAAATATTAAAACAGGCAGCACTTGATAGTGATGGTGATGGCATTATACATGCTGGGTTTATTCATAAATTCATCAATTCTGAAGCTAGTTTAAAGTAGATCAACAAATAGTCAGCACTATTTGTGAAGCACTAGTCACTTTCAACAATACTGAATCTCAACTAAATGAAACATGAATAAGAATGTAGAATATTATGTATCAGCCCAGATTAGAATCTGTCATTATAACTACTTGATATAATTTCTACAGTCTACATGGTCAATTGGTACCATGTGATGATTGATGGTTTAAATGGCCAGGAAAAATGGTTTTAAATATATATATAGGCAGCCCAGTATCTACTAACAGCACATATTTTAAAAGGTGTTAATTCTAGCTTGTGCTCTCACCTATTTATTATCACTTCTGGACTTGTAGTTATTCCTGGTGATATAATTACTGAACAACGTTATCCCAAAATTTCTGTAAACGGAGAGGTTTCTGTATGCTGTTGCACTAGACTATGCCCTGAAAGGTGTTCGTACAATTATTTTTCGACTCTCGCCATCTGTACACGCTTATAGTGACACTGCTTTTGTACCATTTCTAATTGGATTTGCCAAATTTACTGGAATATCTGCTTATATTGAAGGAAACTTTGTGTGGCTCGCTGTTCATGGACTAGATGCTGCTAAGCACTATGTTTTAGCACTAAAGCCAAAGCTGGCACTACTCTCCATACTTTCCAAGACAAAGGAATCCCTTTAAAAGATATCACCACTGTTATTAGTAAACATTGGCCATTCCTGTTAAAAGTATTCCTGTTTCTGAAGCTTCTGGTCACTTCACTTGGTTGACTATGTTCCTACTTATTGATATGAAGTGTAGTGTAGCTGCTACTAACAAGTTATTTGAATACACGGCCATTCGTCTTTATTAAAATGATTTGGAAAATGACGCCAATTTTAACTAGTTAGCTATAGCAAATTCTTAATTTAATATATATTTCAAATAGTGTTATTTCTGGTAACAAAAGTTACTTGTACGAACTGTGGAGTAACTGTTCCTCGTACGCCGTGCGATGCAACAAGCGCTTAGACGATAAGGCGGATATACTTCTCCATCTTCACCATAGACATAAAATGGATAATCAAAGCTTGGTCAACACAGCTATATCAATTGCATTAGTAAGTAAAATATCTATTTTAAAGGATATATGATTAATATATAGGCTATTATTATCTTGAAGCATAAACCTAAAAATGTGCCTGTGAAAGGTGAGTATATACAATGTAGACCCAAGGAAAGGGCAAATTTAACGTTACTAGTATATATTTCTCAGATAAAGAGAAGATTCACGATCAAGGATCAGGTATATATTGGTACTCAGGAAGATGAATTTGAATATTATAGAAGTTTTACAGTTCCTCGTGTATTCAATGTTGCTGATGAAAATGCTGATGATGGATCAATGGCTGAAATTTCAAATTTGTTACGTAAGTATATAACCTTTCTAATTAGCTTTCATATGAATTTTCTAACCAAAATTTATAAAAACAGCGAAAGATCTTATAGTTCATAATTTCCAACATTCAAATGACTATATTAGAAATTCCAATATAAAAACTGATAATTCAGCTACTCAACTAGCACATAATACCCAATATTCGCATTTTGTGGAAGCTTTGGCGCAGCTGTACCTAGATGTCGACACTATGATTGCCTTGGAGCGTCCATATAAACACATTGGTCAAAAGTTCACTCAGATCAGAAACTTTTTAAAACTGGTATTAGAAAATGACTCAATTCTTCTTTGCCAGTTTTTCCACAAGAGCCTTTGTTGGCATGAGACTTTGTATAACAGACAAGTCGACTATGAGATCATCCAAATGGCAAATAAAAACCTAGGTTCATTCATTACACTCTGCCACAAATATCATCGAATAAGTAAGTACTATTACTAACTAAAATGCAAAATTATCCTAACAATAGTTTATTGCATTGAAATCTGCAAAAGCCTGAATTACAGATTGATAGAAGCAATAGCCAATACTAGTTCAGTTCAAGAAGCTCTCAGTACCGACTCGATACTGCTTGACTTCGTTAATTTGTTAACTCAACTAAATAACCCAATCAAAGATACTATTTCAGATTCAGCCATTGAATTCCCAGACACAATACAAGATGGGAATGAAAATCTGAATAGACTTAAATACACCGTTATAGAATTGAATGATTCTCTGAAGAGATATGAAAACTGTAGCTGGAGAGTACTAAAGGCATATAGAGAATTAAATTGGGGGCTCTTACTATAGAAAGCTTTATTTATTTAAATTTAGAAAGGGTGTAATTTTACTATAAATTACAGATAAATAGGCTTAGGCATTAATAATAACGTCATGGTTCATCAAACAAAAGAAAACAAAAAAAAAAAAAAAAAAAAAAAAAAAAAAAAAAAAAAAAAAAAAAAAAA
>JAJMBN010000112.1:0-52784 GCA_030572735.1 Sugiyamaella mastotermitis
GTCTGTGAGATTCAGCCATTTCTGATATATGTGATGTTGTTGTTGGTTGGTGAACTTCAGTTGAAAAACTACCAGAATAGATTCTGTGAATGTGAGTGTATAGAGTATCACAATCCTGAGTGGGATGCACAGGTATGAAAATTTATCAGTCCTGTATATACCTCCGCAAGTTACTGTTCTTAGCCAAAAGATGTTAAGCTAAAGTACTTGTGACTGTCGTCCTAATTTGGAAAGCTTGGGACGGCTCAACAATAAATTGCAATATCGTGGTTAGGTCGTGAAATTTTCATTAAGTTGGGTAGGGAACCAATATGGTGGACCCCTGCAGGAGAAACTATAAATACGGGAGGACCTCCCAGCCTTTTGGACTTTTTTTTTTTTTTTTCTTCATGTCGACGTACTTCATAGGATCATTTCTATAGGTCACGTCCTTCTTTGAGCTCTTCTAAAGAGCCACAGAATCCAACTTGGTTGATGAGGTGGATACCTGCACACCCTAGAGTGAGAATTTTTGTATGTTAGGTAGTAATCTTCGGATTCTATCTTCTTGCTTTAGCCTTTAATAGTGGATTTGTAGTATTGTTATTCTAGGCACTAGAACACCTTTTTAGCTATCTTCGGATTAGTTGGAAGATTCTAGTTGCTATTTGGTAATTATTACTCGTTTATCCCATGAAGGAGCGATGATCTCGACCCTATATATGAGCTTCTTCGGAAGAGTTATATTGGGTGGGCGTGTAAGGCTGTCTGACAAGTATTATTTCTGGGAAGGTTTGATCATGAAATGGTACATAGTAAATATATTTTTCAATTTCATGTTTTTTTTAGAATTCTAATGCAAAATGTTATTGTAATTCTTTAGAAGAGTATGATACTTAAAAGAAAAGAAACTGCGTTGAGTATCCTGTTTGTGATGTGTATAGAAGGACTAGATTAGTTGTCACTGGTTGACTAACTAGGAAGATATTCTTTGAAACATTGGAAGAGGTTTTTATTAGCAAGTTAACTTAGAGGTCACCTGTAAAGAGCATCTTTACGCCTCCGGCAAAAAGAAGTCCCCCCTGCTACTACTACCTTAAGTAGACAGGGTTAGTGACTTTTTTTGCCAATGTACCAGGCACAGTAAGTTATTACGGTCAAGTTAGTAGTAGTAAATTGAGCTGTAATGTTCCACAAGATATGGAAGTTGTTTGCCTGTGTCGGATTAGTACTTCTGCTATTACCAGCTGTAAGTTAAGTAGCTCTTAGTTACAGTAGTACTGTAAGTTCAGAAATAGTAAAGTCCTGTACTTGTACGATATAAGGGAGAATTTTTGAAGTCTGCTGTGACTGGGATTTTTTTTTTCTTTTTAATATTCCTTATAATCTGTTTAATAAAGTTATTGCCATAAATATCGTTGTAATTATAGTGCGCCTTTCAAAATTTGATATTCTGAGAAGTTGAGACCGGAACTCGGATCTGTAATTAAATCACTCAACCCGCCGGGATTGATGTTACTGGAATATATTTACATTATATACTTTTTTTTTGAATGAATGTGATAAAACTATGCGTTAATTGCAATGAATATTTTTTGCTTGAATAACTAAAGAGTTAGTGTAACAACTTCTGATTGCAGTCTAACCTGCATCTGCCGTCCAATGAACTTGCTTGACTTGTTAGAAAATGGGAATCCGTAGTTGTGGGTAGTGATTCAAGGAAGCAATACGAAGTTAGTAAGCGACTAATGACGATATAACTTTCAAGCCACAGTTCAAAATCTGTTAAGTGTGGCTCATGAAGAACAACTGAAGTGCATGAGACATTAATACTTCAAGAATTTTGGGTCGTCTGATACGGTATGTATGCCATCTATTAGACTTTATATCCACATTTGCTTCTTATTGAGAGAGAAAGAAAACCTCTGAATTTCTAAATTATAATTTTAAGCAAATTGTTATTTTTTCACTTCGGTGCCCAGAAAGGAATTTGGCGGTCTTCGCATAAATTTTACTGACATGAACCCACTATGACAGGCCAAAGATGCAGCCTGAGGGCAATTTATTTGTCATTGAAATAACCAGTACTAAATTTCCGAGTGCCGTTTACAAAATCGCGAATCATGCAGTATCAATAGCATGCAAACCGACTAATCGGCAGTCAAAATTATCTATGACAAATGATGGTACAGAACAAAACTCTAGATAATATGTATATATCAGGATTCTCATATATAGTGAATTTTTGATAATCAGTTTCTTGCTTGAAAATGAAAAAAAAAGGAGAACATTTATCAGTCAGGTTCGGACTCTTATCAGTCTTCGGACTCTGAAGGAGACTTTGAACCCATTGGTGACAAAGAATTCCTCACAAATGACCAAATTATTAGGTAAATCATTTCAGGATCTGATGATCTGGAGCTGGCTGCTTGGACTTTCCGTACTGTAGTTATTGGTGTGGGTTTATCTATCTTTGATTCAATTTTAGCAGAAATATATTCCTTCAAACTACAAACCATTCTGGTTAATGTTATCTTATTTTCAATGCTTGCTTATGTCTTCGGAGAAATGTTTTCTAAATTAATTCGAAGAAATGTTACAGCTCTTGGAACAATTAATTATATTCTCAGGCTTATGAATCCTCACCGATTCTATTTAAAGGAGCATGTCGCTATTGTTATAATGTGTCGTACTTCATACATGCGCTTTAGCAACTGAAGTTTTAGCAGTTCAAAAGGTATGGTATTCTTCGGTGAGAAAATCTAATGCAATTTTCCTAATTTGCAGTTCTCAAATTGTAAGTTGTTATGGTATTGTCGGAATTTTGAGAAGAGCATTGGTTCTATCCAAACATCTTACCCAGGTGTTACTACTCTTCAAGTTGTTCAAAACGATAAATACAGTAATAAGAAAAGATTGAAGTTTTTTTTACATTTCTTTTATTATCATCTTCCTTTGGGAAATTGTTCGGGAGTGGATGTTTGCATGATGATCGGTTTCTCCGTCTCTTGCATTGCTGCTCCCAATAGTTCAGTTGTTTCTAATATTTTTGGCGGAACCAACGGATGGTCTTGGATTATTATGAATCTGTTTCGATTGGAACTATATTGCTAGTATCAGTAATCCTATGGCCATTCCTTTCGCAATCTTTACACAAAAATGAACCTGTGGCTGGAAATTATATCTTATTTAACCAAACTTATTCTTGATTCCAATAACCTATCTTAATGCTACTGCTTTAGAAGAAGTGGTATCCCATACCTCACTCCCGCTTATACTGTTTATAGCTACCAATTTATCAATCGCAGCCACATTCATTCATATGTTCTTGTATAATTCTGATCTTCTTTTTCAAACTTCTCTTGGTTTCCTGAACCCTATGACTTGGAAGAGTTATATGCAACGATTTAACTGGAAGTTTTGGACTCCTAGAGAATTGATTCAAGACTTAATTCTGATGGATCCATGTCTGAAATTTATAATAACCCTCTTTTCAAAGCCATCCTTAAATACAAGGAAGTCCCTAAATGGTCGTATTTTTAAAATTGCTAATTTCTGCAATGGTTGCTCTTATTTGCCTCTACAAGGCCGATAGCGGTCTTCCTTGGTGGGCCTTTATTGTAGCTATGATTCTTGCATTTGCTTTTACTGCCATGCTTGGAGGTCTTGTTGCCATGTTTGACTTCAGCGGGACTCAAATGCAAACTGTTATCCAAATGATTGGAAGTTACATTCATCCAGGAAATCCAATGGCTAACATGTACTTCACACTTTATGGTTATAACTCGGTACAACAAGCATTTAGCATGCTTCAAGATCTTAAGCAAGGTCAATATATCAACTCCCCTCGATCTACTTTCGCTGCTTAAATATTTGGAAGTTTGATTGGATCTATGTTCAACTATATCATGATGGAACATATTGTTGAAAACAAAGCTAAGGTTCTTAGGAGTATTGAAGGTATTGCTATTAGGTCTGGACAAAATGTCCAACAGTACAACACACAAGGTGTCTCTTGAGGTGCTTTGGCAAAATACATGTACAGTGTAGGTTGCAGATCTGAATGGGTCCCATTATCATTGTTGGTCGAGTTTGCTTGTCCTCTTCCTTCCTATTTTTCTCATAGACTATTCCCTAAGGCAGATTTTGACAATATTAATGTTCTTATTTTGGTTTGGTATATTGGATGGCTCTGTGTCGGAGTCAATTCTTCTACTAGTAGTTATTTCATTGTTGTATTTGCTAGTCAGTGGTACTTAAGAAAATACTATCCTCAGATTTTCAAGGAATATGATTATATTCTTGCCGCTAGTTTGACTGGACGAGCCCAAGTCATGGTTTTTATTCTTTTTTCTTTTGCAGTTGCTGGTACTAATGGTGTTGCACATCACTTCCCATCGTGGTGGGGTAACAAGCTAAACTCTAATTTTGTCCACTGTTACTACAATGATACCTAGTTTTTTTTTATTATCTTTTTTTAACTATATTTTGAAGCTTATGAGTAATGAAATAAAATCTTTTAATATCGCAATTTTTCTATAGATCAGCAAACGCTAATAAACTCTAGTGCGTAGGCTGTTAAGTAATTAAGCTTTGCTGAACGGCTTGCAAGCCGCATACCCGTTAAGCGCTCTGCCTATAAATTAGTATGACATGAATTAAATTATAGTCTGAAAATCAATCAAAGATCAACTTTTATTGACTAAAATGCACGTTCTGCTGACTAACGACGATGGGCCACCAAGCGATGAATCATCGCCTTATGTTGCTTATTTGGTTGAGGCCATTAAGAAGTATACTGACTGGGATCTCTCTATAGTAGTTCCTAGCTCACAGAAGTCCTGGATCGGCAAAGCTCATTTTGTTGGTCATACCGTCACAAGCAAGTACATTTACACCAAAGGTCTCGGTGAACCATATGATGGACCATATGATAGTCCTAGAGATGGCGATAGATCCAATGAATGGCTTCTCTTAGATGGTACTCCTGCTTCTTGTGCAAACATTGGTATCCATCATTTGTACAAAGAAAAGGGGCCAGTTGATTTAGTTATTTCTGGCCCAAACTATGGACGAAACTCGACTGCCCTTTATATTATGTCTAGTGGAACTGTGGGTGCTTCTATGGAAGCTGCTTTAGGAGGGGTTAAATCTATCAGTATTTCATATGCATTTGAAACTAGAATACATAATCCCATCCATATTACACAAGCTGCAAAATCTTCTGTTAAGCTGTGTGAGTATTTATATAAAAACTGGCAACATGAGGTTGAGGTATACAGTATAAATATTCCTTTGAGGGATGATTTATCAGATTCAACTGAAATTCATTTTGCACCAATCTTAGATAACAAGTGGGGTGCTATGTTTAAGGCTGAAGAACAAGACGGTCGTCTTCAATTCAGCTGGAAGCCAGATTTTGCTCATGTTGATAAATCTGTACAAGAGAGTGAGCCCGGTAATGATGGATGGCTTGTAACTAACGGAAAAATAAGGTAGGTGTTCATAGTTTTTGATAATTTTGTGTTTCATCGATCATTCTAACTATTTAGTGTTTCGGCTCTAAGGGCCAGTTTCAAGCCCGTTGATAACATCAAGGGTCAAATCAAGCTGTGAGTAGATACATCGAAAATAACATATAGAGAATCTAAAAGCTTACAATAGATATAATGATAATGTTCAAGATGCTGTGTTGCTCAGTACTCCTGATACATATATCTATCCATTATGGGAGGCTGTGTTGAAGAAGTCAGGACTTAGCATCATCCGTTCAAAAAAGGAGCATTTACAGGGTAGAATAGTTGAAATTGGCGATTATGATAATCTAGACTTTGATGAGCTGATAGTTAATAATGGGAGTTACTTTGCTTGTTCCTATATCTACAGAAAGGCATTGATTCGAAAGCACTATTTGGGTAATACTATTGCAATGTATACTGCTAAGAACCCTGATTCTATCCTGAAGAGAGCATATCCTGAGTCTTATGTAATTGAAGTCGATTTTGCGGAATTCTTAGATGATTCACTTGATGAAGTATATGAATTAAAAGGCCAAATTGAAGAAGGTGATAAGACTTGGATTTTGAAGCCAGGAATGGTAGACAGAGGTCAGCAAATTGCTATTTTCCAAACCATGGACCAAATGCAAGAAATCTTCAACAAGTTTGATGAGGCTATAGATGACGATGCATTGGCTGATGATGATAATCTTGCTACTTCTCAGATGCGTTTCTTTGTGGTTCAGGAATATATTACAAACCCTCTTCTTTTAGCTAATCATGGCAATAGAAAATTCCATATACGGGCATATATTATTTGTGTCGGAGCGATAAAGGTATATGTCTATAAGGATATGCTAGCACTTTTTGCTTTATCAGAATATCAAAGTCCTAGTGTAGGTGACAGTGAAGCGATTGAAATGGATGGTCATTTGACTAATACATGTCTACAAGGAGATTCAAAGGACGAAGGCTCAGTCAAACGATTTTGGGAGATTAGCTGTGATATTAAAGATAAGATTTATAGTCAAATTTGTGAAACAGTTGGTGAATTGTTTAAAGCTGCTGCAACAGTCGATCGAATCAACTTCCAAACTCTGCCTAATGCCTTTGAAATTTATGGATTGGACTTTTTGGTCTCCAGCGAAGGTAATGTCAGTGTATTGGAAGTGAATGCCTACCCTGATTTCAAGCAAACTGGAGATGATCTTAATTCGGTTATTTCTGGATTATTTGAAGCAACTTATAATGTGGCAGTTGCACCTTTCCTTAACATGGAGCCAATACCTCAAAGAGCTGAGGCCGACATAGTACTAGATTTAAATATGAGTGGAGGTTGGTAGATGTTATAAAACTTCAATATGTATATATGTAGATAGATAGATAGATTGAGATAAATCACTATCTTTAAAGTACAGAACAAAAAAGTTAATAAATAGTTGCTGGAAACGAAGACAAACTGGAATCGCAAGTTGTTGTTTTTTCTAAGACTCGTCATCCTCAACTGTAAGGGGTGGGTTATCCCCGATTGTTAGTGGTGGTCCTGTATTTGGATCATTGGCAATATAATCTTCAAGTTGATCCTTGCCACTCATTTCACGACACCACCGGTAAACTCTTAATCTTCTTCTATCTGCACGTAATAGACCCGATCTTACAGTGACCATACAGCGAATGAATTCTTCCATTCGTTGCTGTGCAATTTGTGTCAACTGACGGGTGTCTTCGGCATATTCTGGGGTTATTCCAAAATTTCGGTCAATACTAATTTGTGGGAGCGCAAAAAATGGATCAACCTCTTGGGTGGCTTGATTCCGTGTAATCCTCCTATTATTCTCAGTTTCCGTGCCGTTTTCTTCGCCTTTAATGTTTTCACCATCTTCATCTTTATCCCGTATAAGAGGTAAGTTCATCTTATCTTCAAATAAATATGAAGGATCATCTCCTAAAAATACACTCATTAATTTCGCAAGTTTTACAACATGTTTTCTCTCTTCAGTTATTATCTCAAGGGCGTGCTTGGCCATATTTCTCAGGGTCTCGCTAGTATAAGTTCTAGAAACACCAGGATGCGTGGGAACCTCACCCGGGTGTTCTATGGGAGCAAGTAAATCATCCAACTTGATTTGATCGTAAGGGTTTTCTTCTTCTTCTTCTTCCTTTTCCTCGTCTTGGCTGTTATCTGCTTCGTCTTCTTCATCTTCTTCGTAAGTCACCTTACGCTTTTTATAGATTACAGCTCTTTTATGGCCCATATATTCAACTACTTTGACCCCATGACCTTCAAAAGGCGCAATTCCAAGTTTTGCATGGGATATATATCGAGCATTTCTCTTCAGTTTTCTGCCACGATTGGTTATTGATGCGCCAATAAACTCTTCTTCAGAGTCTGATGCATCGGCTGGCTCGTTCAATGCATCTTTAAACGCGCTTCAATGTTAGTCACTATATGATAGCATATTCTCATGATACTTACGCAATATTTTCTATTATTTCTGGATCTAACATTATTTCAACTCCAACCTTCTATAATGTCGAATTGATAGTGCAGCTTTCGAGGTACAGTAGATACTGTAAATATCATGTCTTTAAAACCTAACCCTGTTGCTCCATACGTCATGAATGTTAGGTTGGTGAACTTGCCCTGTTATATGTATGTAAATATAAGATGGCCACAAAAATAAATTCACCTATAATATATACCATAATAAATGATTTCGCAAGCTTCCCCTATTTATAATTAAATCTTATTCTAGAAATCTTCTTTGAAAACTGCATCAGTTACTAACTTTTGGAAGTTATTTAAGGACCAAGCAAGCGTGTATGAAATAGTCATGAATTATTAAACCGTCTAAAAACACTGCTGGAGCCGATTGGATTGCCAGGATTATGCTGTATATACTAAGGATATCTACCTGTTCATTACGAGATCATATTATATCTGCAGGAGAAATATATGGTACTACAACATTGTCTGAGAATCCTGGTGCCATAGATAATGACTGCTGTAGAAATTGTGACATTTCTGTACTCTTTTTAGTCAATGGAAGTATCAGCCTAAAAGCATCGCTTCCATTGAGGTAATACCTATTAAGGCGCTTTATACGAAGAAATCCAAAATTTTCATATAACCCGATTGCAGCAGCATTTGAAGCTTCTGTCTCGAGCATTATTTCGTCACAATTCTTTTGTTTTAGAGCTTCCAGAGCCAAAGATACTAGTTTTTTTGCAATTCCTTTGCCTCTATATGACTTTTGTACAGCAATCATGCCAATATAACCTCTTCTGCGAACGTCGCGGTGGTTTCTGATATTACTGACAATCACACCAACAGGTTCGTTGTCTTCATTAAATGCCTGTCATTAAAATCATGGACATAATAATAGAAATCAATAATAGTTCTTACCAGAAATGACAGCTCAGGCCAATCATATACAAAATATCGAAATACATAAATGGAGTAAGGTTCAGATAAATCTTCCGAAATAAGGCGTTGAACAATTTCGAGATCCCTCTCCTTATTTTGGGAATCAACCTTCCTATATGTACATTTCACTGGCATAATTTCTTTATAAATTACAGTATATAGCTCTGGAGAGGCTAGGGATTTCGCACTCCAGATAGATCAGTAATTTGAGCAGTGAGTTGAACTTAGCTATAGAAGATCAACTGGAATCCTCTGTAATCATGGGCGCCGCAGACAAGCTTATTTAAGCCTTAACTGTTACTGTATTAGGGAGGTGCTTGATATGGTAGCGAGCACCTATCTACTGCAATATCATCTAGTTTGTTGGCTTTGTTTTAAGATCAACTTTTATGGATAGTCTCTATCATTTGTGATAGACTAAATATGGGGAGCCTTATAAAAGTGTATAATGCACTAACTGGGAAAGTTGTCAGCACTAATCCTGATAAACTTATAAGGTAAGTTTGTTGTGGCGCTATGTTGCTGGCTCAATATGAGATTTAAGATCTATTACAGCCCCTTTTATATGAGTATAAATATTTGATTCTAATTTACAGCTTGGAATCGGTGAGAGAATGGATACGAGATTCACAAAATGTTGAAGAAAAGTATCAACTGTTATTGACTGCTAGGGGTGCTACCCAATTGAAACTTGAGGCGGTTGCTGATGGACAGGAAGTATATCTATATGATAAGTCTATAATATCATCGTTAAACTCTGGTGAATCTATTCGTCCTGAAGTATCAAATTTTGACTTGCCTCCTCCGCCTAATGGCCGCTCCTCTGGCGAAGACACAACAATTGTGGACATATCAAATCAACTCTTGGCTAACTCCGAATGGGCCTCGGAGTGTTTGAAGCAAGCTAAGATGTTCTCATCTACACGAAATTCCACAGAAGAGTCAATATTGACAATCAAGCGGGGTATACGTATTGCTATGGATCATATGAATCGTCTTTCTGATTCCCTTCAAACGTCGTTTGAAAAGACTTTGGACTTTGCAATGGCACTGGATGAGGATATTACTGCTACCTCAAAATGGAAACAAAATATGGGTTTAATGAAAAAGATAAATGTGCTGCCATGCTTTAAGAAAAATTATAACGATACTCTAGCATCATGGATTAATGAGGATGAAATAACGACAACAAGCTTAAGATGTGATGAAAAGCATATGGATGTCCAACAGCTAATCAGCGATTTAGCTGAGAAAGTAAAGAGTGTTGTAGTTCAATCAGAAAACCTTAGAAAAAAGGCTGATAATACTGCGTTACAAAAACTTGATGAGGATGTTAATAATGTGTTAAATTTACCATTATCTAGTATAGAACTGGAACTAACTGGCCCCAAGCCTGCAGTAACGCGCACCACCTCTGACCATTTCAGCGAATTAATTGAAGATATTAGAGCTCTGGTGAATAGAGTTCAAAAGGATTGTGAGCATGTCGCTAGTTTGCAAGATTCTCCTCAAAATATACAGTCTTCTCTAAGAATTGTATCGTTACATTACAGAGAATTCTTCCCTCAGTTAAAATCTCTCGTTTATGAGGCCTGGGCAGTATTATATTATTGGCAAAGAACTAAATATCTGAATCAGAAAGTTGCAATTGATTATTTTATTGAAATATCTAAAATTCAATATGATACAAGCCTTGTGCGGCCTTTGATACATTCCTTAGCTGATAAGCTCCAAGAGACAGAGGACCTTCGAGTAGAGATTGCTAAGGTTATTGACTTACCATTTTTATATGGCACGTTTTTGATCGAGATTTCTCGTCAAAACAGGTGGTTTCAGCAAACTAGCTCAATAGTTTCTGGTGCTGCTGAAAAGATATCAATTTTAAGACAGAGTGAGGTCAAGCGAAGAATTAGATGGAGAAATCATTTTGGGCATTTCAGTAGTATACTGCCAATTATAAATTATGGATCAGAGGAAGATATGGTAGCAGATATTGAGGTCAGCTTCTCTGTAGCTAATTCGAGTACTGAATCAGAAACTCTCAAGACTATCAATGTTCAAAATGTTGAAGAATACATCGAGCAGTTGATATCGTTGGGTCTTGATGATGTTGCAGACGATTTAAAAGACGAGCTGAAAAAAGAAATGGCACATATTTTATCGTATTGCACTGTTAATGGGCCCCTAGCTGGTTCTTTAGACCAGCATCAAAAAGCATTCAAAAACGGCAGTCTAAGTTCGAGTAGCTTTCAAGATTCCGAAGTAGATAGAACTATACAAAATTATGAGTCTAGGATTAGAATTTTGGAAGATCTGCTTCATAAGCAACAATACAGGCCAACAAAGACTGCAAGCCCGCATGAATCGGTCGATTCGCATGAAAAAAGTAGTAGTCCATCTGGTGGAAGTTCTTATTTAATAGAGCGGGTTCATACTTTAGAGTTACAAAAAGCTTCAGATACCAAAAAGATCGCCGATTTGGAAGATGAGAACAAATCCTTGAAAGAAAGTTTGCAAGAGATGCAGCGCTTTAAAGAAGATTTGATGGCTAATATAGCAGGTCAAGAGTCTGATTTCATAAAGGAAAGAAAGCTTCACTTGAATGAAGTTAAAGAACTCAAATCGAGAGTTTATGATTTGGAAGAGGAGCTTGATAAGGTAGATGCATCCCTCCAGTCACAACTGGAGCAACAAGAGGCCTATAAGATTGATTTAGCTTCTAAAGTTGAAGAGCTCGAAAGCACTCAAAAAGTGGTTTCATCTCTGAAGTCCAATGTTGAAATATTTGATTCCCGTGCTCGAGATTTGTCTCAGAGACTTTTTACTGGATATTGGCGCACTTGCGAAGTATTAGAATCTATGGGTCTTCAGGCCAGCAAGGTGTACGATGGAAATAATGTCATATTCAAGGTCAACAGAGTTAAGGGTCTGGGACGTCGCAGTTCTAGCGCAGTTGGAAGTGGAAGTAGTAATCCGGTATCTAAAAGTACTGAGTTATTAAATAATGCTTCTGCTTTGTTGGGTCAGGAATCACAGGCTGGAAAACCAAGCAGTGTCAATTCGGATCATAAACTTATGTATTGGATGGATCATGGGGTCAATGATGGCAATGATGACCGATATCAAGATTTCATTAATGAAATATATATTGATTATGACATATACCGTGATAGCATTTCAAAGCGATTCAGAGATGTAGAACATTTGGCACGGAAGTTGCAACGTGAGGTTAGGCATTACAGAGAAAAGGTCCACAATTTGGATGAAGATTCAAGATCCAAACTGGCACTGCGTAAGTTTTCGGTGGGTGATCTGGCACTTTTCCTTCCTACCAGAGATCCTACGAGAGTACCAAATCCCTGGGCTGCTTTTAATATCAATGCTCCACATTATTTCTTAAAGCAGCATGATTCACATCAGCTGCAAAACAAAGAGTATCTAGTAGCTCGTATCACTTCCATTGAAGAACGAGTTGTGAATAAGGCTGAAGGGAAAGACGAAGATAATCCTTTTAATCTAAGCGATGGCTTGAAATGGTATCTCTTAGATGCAACCGCTGAATGGTAGCCTTGATTCTGATTAATTGCATATTTTATTTATATTTATTTTATATTATTATAATAGTTTATTTTTAATTTGTTTTATTTGATTACTACGGACATAGTTTTCACCTGGAAATGAAAATAAGCTTAATCAGTGGTCGTGCAGAATTATCTCATCAGTGTCAACGCTAACTTACTAACTTATAATTAGCTCTAACTATGTAGTAGTACTCAGGAATTAATCCATCTGTGGGTCAGGGTTCCCAACAAAGTGTAATAGGCTACAGTATTTGGTTTGCTAGTGTTGACAAGCACTGCCTGTTTTTATTACACTCTGTTTGAGCACCGGTGGAGATTATTACTGCTTTTTTAGAATTAATAGACCGTTGTTTCTGAAAAATGGCTACTGAAAGCAAAGTCCCTGCAGTGAGTATTTCTTTTGGCTTTTTTTTATTTCACTTTTCCATTAAGCGTGTCAGTAGATTATTTTTCTTTGTATAGATTTATTGTCTCTGTAATAGATGATTCAGGAATTATCTTGGACGCGCAGGATTCTGTTACTAGTTTGCTAACTATAGTCTCAATCATCATCGTGGTCTGCTTTTTTGAAAAGCATCGCGTCTTTTAATGGAGATTTAGCTTCTTTGACTGCACCACCTTTTATTTTATCGCCAGTTTCTTTGGTCGAATATTCTCAATTCTGGTATGCTAACCACGATCTTTTTACAGCTGCCTCCAGGGAGACTGATCCAGCTGAGCGAATGGTTTTGGTCCTGAAGTGGTTTATTGGAACATTGAGAGGACAGTATTGTTCTCGTAATGAGAAGTTGGGATCTGAAAAGAAGCCTCTCAATCCTTTCTTAGGTGAATTGTTTGTAGGAAAGTGGGGTGAAGGTGATAAGGAGGTTGTACTCACAAGTGAACAAGTCAGTCATCACCCTCCTATTACTGGCTATAGTCTTTGGAGTGATAAGAGCCAAGTTTACCTTGATGGATATAATGGAATCAAGGCACGAATCTCTAGTGCTACTATAGCTGTGAAGCAAAATGGTCATGCCAACTACTATCTTAAGGGCTTTGATGAGACCTATTTTATAACTTTACCCGCGCTTCATATTGAAGGAATCATTTTTGGTGCTCCTTATGTTGAGCTCGAGGGTAAGAGTGTCATCGAGAGTAGTTCTGGTTATAGGGCCATCATAGAATATTCTGGTAAGGGTTATTTCTCAGGTAAGAAGAATAGCTTCAAGGCTAAAATTGTAAAGAGTACATCTCCTGAAACTGTTATTTACAAAGTTAGTGGTCAATGGAGTGAGGTCAGCAAGATTAAGAATGAAGGTACTGGTTCTGAGTCTGAGTTTTTGGACTCTACTAAGATTGTCCCCGAAAAGCTCGAAGTGAAGCCAGAAGGTCAACAGACTGAGCTTGAATCCAGAAAGGCTTGGTCCAAGGTTGCCGAAGCTATTCGCAAGGGAGATTATGAAACTATCCATCAGGAAAAGAGTAAGATTGAGAATGCTCAGAGAGAGCTTCGAAAGAAGGAGAAGGAAGATGGTGTTATCTGGGATTCAAAGTGGTTTAAGGAATTCGGAGTTGATGAGGTTGATGAAGTGACTAAGAAGTTGAGCTCTGCAGCTGGTGTGGAACCTGAGCCAGTTTGGAGATTCCAACGGGAATTATATGACCAGGGTAATGTCAAACCATAGATGGTTATTTATGTATAAATATTTCAGTGCTTTGATTTTGGGTTTCTGTCTTATTAACTAATTGATAATGTATGTTTACTTAATAGTTGTATTATAAGGATGACAATATGTGGTGCCAGATGCAATACGATTGGATTTTACGTAACTGTTAAAAGTTAATGTTATAGCGACATCGTTTACATGCACTACTTTGGTCTGCACATCTGTCAGTGTGTTTGATGTGTGTGTTATTTGATATGTTACTGTAGTATTAAAAATAGTACAGATGGTTGACTGTACTTAGCATCATTTATTTATTTATATAACTATTATGGCTAGCCTGTATTTAAAGTGACTTGTCAATCCGTCATCTTGTCGCATATATTAGAAAGCTGTTAAAATGTTGGAGATAATTTAAACGTTAACAGTCAACTTAACTTAACTGATATTAACTTAATTACTTCTAGTATGCATACATGTGCGTTACCGTTTTTCGATGGGTTAAGTTAACTGTTAGGGGTCAAGCCCTTTTACTACAGTATGCACTTTGAAACCATAGGTTGATTGTTGCCATGAATGACCCAAATAAGCAAATATGATTGGAATTGATCCTTGTTATATCAATTTGATAAGAGGTATAAATATATATATTTCTATGTTCTGAAACTAGCCTATTACATTGCATGACATATATAATTTTAGACGATAAGTGGGGTAGCCTTGGGATTTGGTTATGCTTTATCAATATATTCTACATAACTTGTAACACAGTTAGTTAGCAAGTGCATGCACAGGACCTTTCAAAATATCAACAAAGAAATCAAGCACGACGACCATGATCTGTACATATATAGATAAGAGCAATACAATAATATAAAATTAAACACAGTGTAAACCGTAGGTTAAGTTACAGTATTCTGTAACTTACACATGTATTTCAGTTTCTTACGTGTTGGAGCTGAGAGGTTCTCGTTAACTTTAGCTAGCTTAATGTTAAGTTACAGTTTACTAAGCCAAACGAGTTAACATTGTTACATTAAAAGTTACATGATTTGGCGCCTGTTGAGTGCTTTAGAGACTATGAAATCGGAAACCTAAATTGGCTGGAAAAGGAAAAAAGGTTGACTCCAGAACGAGTAACTGGCATCTCCAGACCAACCTGGCAGGCTAGTTCACTTAGCAGTGCAACTTCTAATGCCGCTTAGAAGACGGATTGGGCGTGACAAAAGATTCTGGCATGCATTGCGCCAGATCTAGACACACACACAACCGGAACAGAGCGTTTTGAACTACAGTACAAGTTGTACAGTACAACCTTTCATTGAAGTCGAAGATAATTCTTGACCTCGGAGATCCTGTATATTCGATATACACGAAGTCCAAGAAGTCAGTGAGCTAAAGTCAAACTGAATTGAGAATCACAACAAAAGAAGATCATAACATTGGTTAAAAGTTGATCCCGGAATATGAGTGCAAAGCCGCATAATGCCGCCTAATAAACTGTATATACATATATACACGGGACCGAGAGAGCGTAACTGTTAACTTATTTATAATTGTATCAGGCTGTTAACTTGAGGCTCAGCTTCATACCAGCCAGCCTTAAAAGAATCCTTCTGAGGGGTTAGATCGGAGCTGACCTCACCCGATAAAACAACACGGCAGTATATATATATTTCTTGTATCTAATACTACAACACTCAGTAACTTTGTTAACATAACCTTGTTAGTAACATGGCAGACACAGACCGAGTTTGTAGAATGCTTGTCTATAACCGGCCGTACGTAGAGCTGCTAGGAATCGGCCTATAACAAGCATCATTACCAGATAGTTAAGCTAACTTACCCCTACACTATTCTAGCTTAATTCTGTGGTAGACTGTTTAGTGGTTAGTAGTTAGTAAGAGTTAACCGGGCCACTTAGCGATTAATTCTGATTTTTGGGCCGTGACTATGCTACATAAAGCAACTAGTAGTGTACATAGGGTGACAGCAAAACAAAAGAATTAAAAAAAAAAAAAGTCTATCGAATACGGTAACAGTTAAGTCAATGGCCGTAGGCATTATATTATATACCACTGTAACAATAAAAGAATCGACAATAATAATAGCAATGTTCTGTACGAGTACGTTTGTTCAAACTTTGCATACTATATAACATATAACGTCTCTACATCAATTGAAATAAATGGATACATGTCAATGTATTTATATAAGTTAACAGTGGTTCTTTTATGTACCGAACATTCAAAGACTATTTAATCGCTCTGACCATCGACCGTAATGGCCGTTATGGAAGGGGGGAGTACCAGTTACATGTATTTGTGCCAATAAGGTTATAGTTAACTTAGTAGTCACAGCAAGCTGGCCTAATGGACGTAAAATATTAGGCACTTAACACTGCCAAGTTAACAGATGCCGGGCATTTACAGCTAATAGCACCTGTTAAACAGCGCGCTACAAACACGCTAATTATGTATATCAGAGACTGAAGCGAATATCAGAGTACAGCCTTTTGATAGAGTGCTCAGTAACCTCCCAGTTGCTGGCCTCACTATATAACTAGTACTATAACTGCTACCACCAAAATCCACCACCACCATTATTTACTACTAAAGAACTACAAGCTTTAATAGCACTTAATATTTAGTGAGGTAAGTCAATTTACACCCAACCCAGCTCCCACTTTGAAGAACTGCACACAGACATCAATGTTAAGAGTAACTTGCGATTCAATTAGTATTCGTTTAACACGAATATGTCGAAATATTACAGAGGTTTAGACTGATGCTTAGGCGTTTGTTTAGTTTTGCAACCTGGACAAAGGAAGATAATTTTTTTTTTGTTTGGAACAAATTTTTTTTTAGCTGAGTAGTTACTTTGGATGTTATAGAAAACCATTGGAGATGCAATTCTTTTGAATTACTAGAGTCTATTGATACATTATGTTTTGTATCGGTGCAATTATTCAAAGAAGAAATGCTCAATCTTTCATGGAGTTCTTATTATACAACTATTCGAAGAATTTTCAGCTCCAGGTTGTATTTTTAAACATTTGGCCAGAATGTTAGTATAAATCGAATCGATGGCATTAAAAGAGCCCTATTACAAATAATATTTTCTTTCCTTTTTACTAAATAGATTGGACACAAAATTTATTTGGAAAAAGCGGTGATTTTGAAATGAGTACAATTTTATGAAAATGCCGGTAATATTTTGACATGGTTTGGTCAGAGTTAATCCTTATCAAGTCTGGATGTCATGTGTGTCGATAACTATAATATGTGATGTGATAATATCTGGTTGCTTAAGCAGTCTAATATTACTTGGTAGTGATGTTATTATGGCTGGTTATTATTATGTTGTGTCTACTTTGGCATATTACATAGTGCCATATATGGCGGAGTGGTTTTCTATTGTAACTGAAAAGCTTACAGTGGGAACTGTCTTGGTTATTGTTATTTGGTTTAGTGTAGTAGAATTCTTCTGTGGTTAATTCTACGCCGCAGGTGGCTACTATTGTTCTCTGATATACACTTTAGTGGTGTTGCTTTGGGAACAAGCTAGCTGATACAACAACCCTTGACCTGAGACCATTGCTGTTTATCGCTACTCCTACCATAAAGACGTGCTTTAGTTACGCCTCCCTTAAAGCTCCTGCCGACTACATTCTTCAGATCATATGCACAACGCGTATCCAGCTGTGTTGTTCGCCTCCCAACGAATAACAACTGTTGGATGGGATGTGGTTACGGGTTGCTTTTAATACAGGTTCTTAATCAGTATTAGCCAGAGTGGATTTAGCTTTCTACATATTTAGCTGTACTACTGCACATCATAGTTATTCATCATGTTGAAGTTTCTTAAATTGAGAGCACCTACCAGGGTTATTACTCGCCCATTTTTTGGATCAATTGCTAACTTTTCTGTTTATAGACAATTAGAAATGCCTAAGGAAGCCGGAAGAAGAAGAACTAAGGAGGAAATCCGAAAGAAGAAGAAGGACCCTAACGCTCCTAAGAGAGCCCTCTCTGCTTACATGTACTTTGCTAATGAGCAAAGAGAGAATGTTAGAACTGAGAACCCTGGTGTATCTTTTGGTCAAATTGGTAAGCTTCTCGGTGAGAAGTGGAAGGCTCTTAACGATGCCGAGAAGGCTCCTTATGAGAGCAAGGCTAACCAAGACAAGAAGAGATACGAAGATGAGAAGGCTGCTTATGCTGCCAGCAAGGCTCAAGGTGATTTCTCTGAGTAATTGGAAAGAAGAAAGGAATTGATTATCGACTAAAAAATTATGCCAAAGTAATGATTATGTTTTAAGGTTATTGTGTTACTTCATAGTAACTTCTTTCTTGTTTTTATTTCCTCTTATTTTTTTATTGAAGCCTTTTTTTTTTATTAACTCTTATATATAACGCGGACGGGGAATTATTGTATTTTTTTTTGTCTTTAATTATTTTTATTGTTTTGTTACGCTAGTAATTGAAATTATTTTATTGTATTTGATCTTAAACTTTTTAAAACTTTATAATAACCAATCAGCTATTAATCGATTTCAATCATAGCATTTGTATCGTCCATATTTGATAGCACAGGGTCTTTTTAAATGAATAATATGAATAAACAAATACTGTAAAATGCAAGTGACTACTTGCTAAGTTAGCTTAACTTACTGAACTACGATAATAGACATATACAATTGACAATATTGACAATACGAAAACCCTTGCCACATATATCATTATTATCGCTTGAATTACATCAATTAAAGTTTTCTTATCGCTTCCTAATCGAGTCTTTCATAAAAAAGCAAGTAAACTCCGCTCTCTTCTCTTAAAACATCTCTAAGATCACATTCCCAAGTCTTATCGTCACTTATCTTCCACCATTCATGACTACTTGGAGGCGCTGCGTTAGGAAACTCTTTTAAGCCTTCTAAGCCCGGCTTAACTGATGTAATTTCTGGTGATGCAAATGCAGTTGTGGATAGACTGGCAGGTGAGGGCATTGATCTTTCAGTGGGGTACGGTAATCGATGCGATACAGCATGTAATTTTGGAGACGCTGGCAGCGATACGGACTTTTCAGGATGCAAGTTAGATAATTTAGCTGATTCTTCAGAAACTGATGATACAGATGATGCCGAATCTGATCGTTGCAAAGAATACATAGATTGTCCCAATTCTTGAGAAGAGCCCGATGAAGCCGACGATGACGCAGTAGATTCAGCAGAAGATTTTAAACTGTTAATTCGAGCAGTTACCAAATTAGCGTTTCTACTAGCATTGGGATCTGTCTTTGGAACTGGTGTGCCAGATCTTGGAGTACCACCAAGCGGAGTGACTGGAGCTGTTATACTAAAATTGGCTTCTTTGAAAGGAGCAATATTCAAAGCTTCATTCCACCAACTGAGATTCTTTCGTCTAAAACTCTCATAATGTCCCATTTGATGGGTTCCCTTGTGACGGATCATAGCCATTAGCTTATAGCGGACAACTTTATCGTCAGTTCCCGATAGTTCAATAAATTCTTTAGCACGAACTTTACAGCTGTTTCTTGATGCACCATAACCACCATATATAGACCTCGATAAATGTATGGCCAAAATTCTCGGCAATTTTTCAAATTTCATTGCCTTTGAAATGCCACTAACAACAGTTTTAGGCAATTGACTTTCTAACTCTGGTGGAAGTTTAGAAGGATCTTTCAAGTGCTCACTGAAAAGTTCCTTCAGATCTGGTTGCAATCCTCGTTCATTTACCTTATTATTTAACCGACAAAAAGTACAACCATAATCCTGGATATACTCAGGGTTGGACAAACCATTCAATAAATCCATTAACTGCGCTCCTCTTTTCTGAGGGACCATAATTGACAAGACCAAAAATGGCGACGGCTTTGCCGGTGGAGAATATCCACACTTTGAGCAGGTAATCTTATCAATAGTAGAACCAGTGAATGAAAATTCTGGTATAGTAAGTTGGGTTTCATTGTTTTCCTGGAGCCTCTTCTTCAGAGCATCATGTTCATTTTCCAGGGTTTCTAGAATTAAATGTAGTAATTCATGAGCATCATGCTGATTTCTGGAGATTCGAGACTTGTATATTTTTTCTAGTACTCCAAGAAAAGTCCAGGGTGATATAGCCTTTGAAGAAAGCACCGGTTCATTTAAGTCTTTCATAATGCTGAGTAAAGCTTTCGATAATGAAGGAGTCACACCTTGATCGGTATCTATACTGGACCAACAAATATCATCCAGGTATTGGTATAATACTGGAAGTGATGCTAAACTTTGGATATTGGAGTTGGCAAAGCAGTCATTTGCCCTATTAGTCAATCCAACAGTGTATTTTCCAATTCTTTTCTTTTTTCTAAACATCGTTTGACTATCAGCAGTTGTTTTATTCGCAGATAACAGCAGCCCAAACGGATTGAGATCTTGTATAATGCTAGTAATGGAAGGCTCAAAAATGTATATTAAAGTCGAGATGCCAATCAAATATAAAAGACAAGTCCCCCAAGTTATGTCGGTATTTTTCACGGTTGAATTGTATTTGTTTGGAACTCCATAACCTATCTTTGATAGTATGCTCATTACCTGAAGGTGTTACAGATGAATCTCTCAGATTGTTCTAGCCAGGATTCCAACCGGTCAAAGATTAAATCTATGGCCTAAAAGGCAGTTCAACAGCAATATCCCCGGAAATGATACAAACAGTCCAAGTTATATAACCCGCCTGCCACAAGACCAAGATATTCTCCTCTACGTTGTGGTATTTCCCAGTATATTCTATTACAAATAATAAAACTCCGCTTTGTTCCGCAAATTTGCAGTTGTAGTAGCTGATTATAAATTATTTATATTTAAAAAATATTGGTGGAGTATCGCTTTAATAGACTAAACATTCAATTGTCCCGAGAGCCGTGGACTAGGAGCCCTCTATTACTGGAGCGAGGACCAAAATAGGTAACATACTTAGTGCTAAAGCTGGTTAACTTACCACATAGACAGGTGCCGTTAACTTACAGCTGTTAAGGCTCAACTGGCCGAAGAAACACTATTTTGCCGGTACTACCGATAAAGTAATGATAAGCCCTTAAGCCTTTAAGTTGTTGGGACCATACATTTTTAATATGAGTATTAATCCTTATATACAATATTCAGTTCAGTTCAGCTTTAGACTTTCAGATTTGATTCGGAATGTTTGGCTCTAACCACACAATAATGAATAGATAGATAAATTGCTACAATAGAAATACTATAAGGGTGTTATGAATTCTCGTACTTTGAAAATAATGCCTTGTCATTCATTCAAATGCCCTCGTTTGCTGTTTGGAAGCATCTAACCATGCTACGTCAATGCTATGCTGACCCCAGCCCTCAGAAGAATCCCAGATACACAGCAGAAGATGACACAACACCAATCCAATTAACCTCAGACATAGTTCTATATATCGATAAACTACCTATATATTAACAAACAAGTTACCGAATGAATTAGGTAGTGTGATGAATGATTTGACTTTCGTTTTGGGTTTGTATCATTTTCTTTGGCTGAAGAAGCCCGTAGCTTAAATAATTTTTTTTTGCTCATCTCTAAATTTAATGGGGTAGTTTACCTCATTGGGAAGCGCTTAGGTTTTTATAATAGGGACTGTGAATGTCGTTATCTTTAAATTTTACTTAGTTCCTAAAGTGGCTAGACATAGTAAATGAGATAAACTTGACATATATGATGTAAAGAGCTTTCTAAGGGAATCTAACGGTTAAAAAAACAAAAAAAAGAAAAGGAACTGCAGTGACAGCATTTATAGTTCATAGCCATCTTTTGCCCTACAGATAGTTTCAAATTTCAAAATATCAGTTGAAACGAGTCTGAATTTCGTAAACTATTATTTAAATGCCTAATTAAAACACTAATACCTGTATAATTATGTAGCATTTTTTGATATCTAAGTAATTATAAATACGTGTGGATTGTTACTGTAATCAGTTTATTCTGAATGGCATGCGGGACTAAGGGTCGTGCAAAAGGCAAAGATGGACAAAACATTTATTTCTTATCTTGGCTGCAATTTTTGAAATACATCCAACACTAGCTATTTATTCTTCATTGATTACCAGTTTTAATTTTACTCGGTTAAAATATATTGTCAAGTCACAGTAACAAAAATCAGTATTTATATAAAGCATGCCGCACTGGTAGCTGCCTTTGATAGTCAGTTAGCTAATTACTGTTAGCATATTATTGCCTCAGAGCAGTATCAAGTTACTATCAACTCCGTTTTTAGATAGGGGCTGTTAGGGAGTAAGTAACCAACAAAATTGTTTGTAAGACACTAGACAACCACTTTTTGACGATTTTAATTCTCACCTTAGAAGTTATAATGACAGAGCCTACTCGAGTGCCTTCATCCAATACATTGGGATCAAAGTTAAAGGGTCTGCTGAATTTTCCAGCACCTGGATCAACACAAATCGCAGGGGCCAGTGCTGCAAAAAAAGCCCGAGAAAAAGTAGCACTAGCCCCTGGTCATTCCGCTTTAGATTGGGCCAATTTGAGGGCATCTGGAACAAATTTAAGAGTAGGTTAAATATAAAAAGTCATTTCAGTTATTCTTTTATTCTAACATTGAAAAGGGAATGGACAACCCGCAGCTAATTAAAGTTAGTAAAGAGGAGTTATCAAAGCACTCAGCCAAAGGAGATGCGTGGACTGTTCTTTATGGTAAAGTCTATAATATAACGCCATATATGTCATACCATCCAGGCGGAGAAAAAGAGCTAATGAGATGTGCTGGAAAAGATGGTACAAGAATGTTTGAATCTGTTCATGCATGGGTGAACTATGACCATATGCTGGATAGATGCTTGGTTGGATTTTACGTAAATTGATTCCAATCAACTGACCTTTATTGCATTTTATTTAATAAGATTCACAGACTATCTTTCCATTATTAATATATTAGCTTTTCCATTATTAATATATTAGCTTTTCCAGAAGCTCTATATGTTTATGTTTGGGTATTATAGGAAGTTACCACGACTGCCTCTGAGAAAATTTATAGGCAGATGGGGTCGGTCCATCAGTTGCGATATATACAATAGACTGGTTTGAGCTTGAATTCAGTTAAAGCTAAACAATATAACCTAATTGTCGTACCATGTATGTAAATGAGTGATGCCCAGGCACATATTAATGTTTAGTACATGCTAATGGTGACGAGTTTCTACTGATAAAAGAGAGATCATATGTGACTGATGGATGCGATATAGGCCATCAAACCATATACTGTAAAAAAAAAAATCGGCAATATGTTCTTCTGTGACATCACTAAACCTCAAGTTAAACATAATAGATTATCATCAGATCAAGAAGCTATAATTTACTACAACGCAGTAATGGCTGACCGAAATCAAAATCAAATTGTAGTTAGAGAAAAAAATGCATCTATCCTATATGATCAAGATCGGTCAGATAGAGTCCTGGGAATAGGCCATCTCCATCAGAATTACAGTGTGACAATCAATATAATGATCATCGATAATATGCATTTAGGACTCACTATAATGTTCAGCTACAACCACTAGGAGTCCCCAACCGACTCATGTATGATTCCAGATTATCAGTTGATTAAGTTGCCCACTTGTTGGCATGATTGTATGTACAAATGCTTGAAGTACTGGCAAACTTGTCTGCTAAACATATAAGCACAATTCGTTTATTGCATTTACCGGTTCCAGTAAAAGTCATAACAAATTTCTATATCACATATAATACAGCTAATGGTTAACATCACACCATGATCGATAACAATAACTAACATGCTAACGTTGTGTAAGTTATACGTAAGTTAGTTGTATCCTGGAGCGCGCTCCTGCATAAGCCTACCCGCCTGGAAAAATGGCTGGCAACAACTAGCGTGTAACTTGTAGACCAATTAATCCCAATTCGATGTAGGCACGACTGGGTGAACCACAGAAAAGGATGGAGAGGCAAGAACAACATGGAAGGCAAACACCAAGACCTGCCAAAACCTGGGCCGAGGGTTTGTACACTGGAGGTAGGGGTCCCCAGCTAATGACAGAAAATAGTGAAAAAACCATCCAAATCGCTTTCTCTCAATTCCATCAACCTAATATCATAACTCACTTGTATATCATCTCAACTGTCTATCTTTATATATCGCAATATATATATATCGTTTGGGAGGGAATTGTGTGATCTGATTGTTGAACATATATTATAAGCTTCAATCATCTGATCCAAGGTCTAGTCCTTAGTCAATTTCTTCTTGTTTTATATATTTGTTTGATTGATTCTGTCTGAGTGTTACTTTGTTGAATCAACCTCGATACTTCGACATCTATAAATCTTGACAAACAAAAAAAAAAAAAGGTGCAATATCAGTCAACAATTTTTTTTTTTTTTTGATTTCTGTTTATTTTTGGATTTGTTGTGATTTGTTTTGAATTGGTTTCCTACATATCTTGAGTATTTTTTTCCTCATTTTTGTTGTTATTTTCTGATAGATTTATTTATTTTTCAACTATTCTCAGAAGATACCAGCTATATTGTTAAAAATCAAAAGAGTAATTCAACCCTTCAAAACAAATTCATATCTTAATAGTTTTATTATATTTCCTTTGATTTTTTGGATAAACAAGATATAGCGAGCGACTGATTTATCCTCCTATATTTCCGTCAATTTCTCAAATCAACAAACCAACTCACATATATTATCTCACATATAAAAGTCATGTCGACTGAAAATCGTCGACGAGGACAGGGCCTCGATGCCGAGTCGGCCAAGATAAAGTCCAAATATTCATCAGCTTTATCCACCCTTCACGAGTTATTTCCTGATTGGAAAGATGAGGATTTATTAAGTGTTCTTGACGAAACTAACGGTGACATTGAAGCTTCTATTGCCCAAATTGCTGAGGGCCATGCTGCTCAATGGGGTGAAGTCAAAAAGAAGACCAGAGATACCACTAGAGCTAAATCAAAAGGACCAGCATCTGAACCAAAAGAAAAGCACAATAGTTCTCAAACTCAGACTCAATCAACAAATAATAATTCCGCTAGAGGTACCAGATCTGAGAGAGGTAGAAGCAGACAGCCTAGAAAAACCAATGGAGCCACCAGTCATTCGCATAATTCTGGCTCCAATGCAGGATCGACTGCCACATCTACTCCACAAACCTGGGATAACAAGAGTGCTAGTGTATCTGAAGTACCAGCCACTTCAGCAACTACCACAGCTCCTCAAAATTCTGAGACTCCTGTGGCTCCAGTTCAAACAGATGCTCCTGTTTCAAATAAGCCCAGATCATGGGCTGATACCATATCTAAGAAGTCCGTTTCTGCTCCTGTGGCTTCTGTTAAAAAGGGCCCAGCTCCAAAGCCAAAAGCCAGTGTACAAACTACCACCAATAATGATACTGCTGATGTTGTGCCTAATGAACCTGCTCAACCTCAAAAACAAAAATCTGATGAATCTGATGCAAAGCCTGCTGCTGCTGCTGCACCTGTTGTAGCTGCTACTCCTGCAGTTCCCCAAAAGTTATCATGGGCTGCTATTGCCAAGCCTAAGCCTGCTGTAAAAGAAGATAAGAAGCCAGCTCCAGCAGTTCCAGCAGTTTCTGCCACTGTTCCTGTCCCTGTTGCTCTTCCTGAGCCAGTTGAAGTTGCTGAGCCAGCTGTTGCCGAGGCTGAAACTGTTGCTGAACCTGCACCTGTTGAAGAAGTTAAAGCATCATCCCAATCTGTTGATGTCCCTCCTGGTTTAGAACCTGCATCTGAGCCTGTCGCTGAAGCTATTGCTCCTGCTGTTGCCATCCCTACCCAATCTTTCAATGGATCTATTAATCGAAGAAGCCACCAAGAAGTTCCTGTTGTTCTTCCCGCGTCCGTTTCTAGATCAACTATTGAAAGTGTTGGTGTCCAGTTTGGAAGTCTTGATTTAAGCTCAGGATCCGTTGAAGAAGAGACCCAAGAAGTTGGAAAGCCTGTTGAAAACGCAGCAGTCTCTGAACCCAATCAACAAACTGTTGAACAATCTATTCCTCAACAACAAGGCCAGCAACAAGCTTACTCATACAGATATGGCCAACAACCAGCTGGTGCTCCTCAGCAACAACGACTCTATGATAATTATTCTCAAAATCATTACGTATATCCCAGTATTCCTGGTTACAGTGCTGGATATAGTGTTCCTTCTGATTACCAAAATCCTTATGGAACTACTAATGATCCCCAAAGAAATACTTATAATTATTACTACCAACAACAACAACAACAACAACAGCAGCAACAACAACAGCAACCTCAGCAAGAAAGAAATGGTGTCGAGCAACAAGGTCAACAATCCAGATATGGTGATGCTTCTCAAAGTGCTCAACCTTCAGGTACTCCTTCTTCCCATTCTCCTGCTGCTGCAGCAGCTTCTCCTGGAATTTCTGCTGGAGCACCTCAATACCAGCAGCAACCTTCTGTTAACCCATATTACATGAATCCAGCAAATGCTTATGCTTATTATTATCAATATGGATATAACCCTCAAGCTGCTCTTGCTGCCCAGTACGGGTCTCCTGGTCCTCAAAAAGGATTCTACAATCAGCAACAAACCTATTATGATCACTACAGACAAAACCAAGCTTCTCAACAGGGACAACAAGGCCAACAACAAGGCCAACAACAGACCCAAGCTTCACAACAAGCCCAAGGACAAGGTTTGAGTGGAATCTCTGACTTCCTCCAACGTGATGACAGCAGTAAGCAAGTGCCTGGATCTCCTCAACAGACTCAAGCTGGTATTCCCCAACAACCTCAATATCCTGTCCAACAGAACCTTTATTCCTATGCTGGCTATGGTCAATTTAATGGACAGCAAACTCGTCAAGGTGGATGGGGTTATAATAATTAATGGCTTGAAGAGGTATAACTTCTTTTAATGTTTCAAGTATGTATGTAAGTCAATTGAATTCAACGAAATGTTCATACCACTGGTATGGTCTATTAATGTTTTTATGTTGTTGTTATTAAGTCATATTCAAAACTATTCTTCATTCTTTGTATTAGTATTAATCTATAAATTATTTCCAAGTAGTGAACTATATTTTATCAAACTTTAGAGATGACTTCAACTCCAACACGTTCCTTAGCTAACATGTCAACGAACAAAGGAGAAGGGGGATTCTCTGGAACGCCCAAAGAAGACTTCTTTTGTTTGTATGCTCTAATATCATCAAGATACTTGTCAAAGAGGAAAGCGGAATCTAATGGACCACCCTTAGCTTCTGGGTGAAACTGAGTAGAAAAGATTGGTCTAGTTGCGTGAATCATACCTTCATTAGACTGATCATTTAAATTGATAAAGAATGGCTTGAATTCAGAAGGAAGTGTAGTAGTATCGACAGCATAACCATGGTTTTGAGAGGTAATGTGACATTTTCCAGTGATTAAATCAAGGGCAGGAATGTTATGAGCTCTGTTACCATATTTGAGCTTAATGGTCTTAGCACCAGCAGCAAGAGCCAACAATTGATGACCAAGGCAAATTCCAAAAACAGGGCCCTCAAAAGTCTCCATGGTCTTCTTCAAATGGTAAACAGTTGAAGAACAGTGAGTTGGGTCACCAGGACCATTGGAAATAAAGATACCATCAAAATGGTGAGCAATCTTATGAATAGGATAATCATAGGGCAAGACAGTAACTGAAGCTCCTCTGCTGACAAGAGATCGAAGAATATTTTCCTTAACACCACAGTCGAGAACAGCAACGTGGATGTTCTCAGTACTACCAACTGCAGGGACATGGAAAGGGGCTTTAGTGGACACTTTATGAACTAAATTAATAGCACCAGGATCAGCAAATGCTTCATCTTCATCAGCATCATACTCTTCACCAACAGTGATTCTTGCCAAAGAAGAACCTTGCTCTCTGAGGTAAGTAACAATAGCTCGAGTATCTACACCAGTAATAGCAGGAATACCTTCTCTCTTACACCATTCACCTAAGGATTCAACAGCAGTCCAATGACTGTACTGCATAGCAGCGTCAGCCACTACAACACCGATACATTGGATGTGAGGTGATTCGAAATACTTGAGTAAACCAAATTGATCTCGAGCAGTAGCAGAAGGAACACCATAATTACCAATTAAAGGTTGAGTGAAGACAAGAATTTGACCACCATAAGAGGGATCAGTCATAGACTCTGGGTATCCAACCATACCAGTAGAGAATACAGCTTCACCTGAAACATTGGCATTAGCACCAAATGACTTTCCGTGGAAAACAGGACCATCTCTAATGGTAAAAGTAGCACGATCTAACTCAACAGATCTGAGAATTGATGCAGAGGAGAAACTTCGAGTATAGTTCATTCGAAGCTTACTAGCCATAGAAAGGCCGTTAAATGATTTTGGTAAAAATCGAAGCATTTTTTCTTTTTTAACGTTTATAATACTTGTTTGATGCGATTAATGTTGGTTAGTCTTCCAGATATGATCTACAGTTAGCAATCCATAAAAACTATTAGCTTAGCGTTGCAATTGCAATGACCTACCAGAAATATAGTCCTATAATAGTTAGAATAAATGTCTCGTTAAAGGAATGCAAATATTGAGTAAGTCTTCATCTAATGTGTTGATTATATGTAGCTGTGGTTGATAAGAAGGCTCGGGTGACTCACCTAAACCGTGCTGATGTTATCATCGGAAAAAATCTTTGAGTACTATAAATGATTTCTCCACTACACTACAAAGGATCAAAGAAGAAAAGAAAAGAAAAAAACTTCAATCAGACATTAAACTTACACTACTAGTGGTTATAGATACAACTTTCATCCGTGTACTAGAAGAAAAGTTGTTCAGAAATATCCAATTCAAGATCCAATTAAATTGAGAGTTGCGAAAGATAAAGAAAGTAACAAGCCGGTCTCGCTTAATATATGCAAGCAGATTGAAATTTTCTGTTCACGGAGGGTAAACTTGCAACTGTGACCACACCACCACGAAAATCTACCTCGTACCAGAACTTACCCAGCCTGAAAAAATTTAAATTTATTATAATACTATTACTGTACAACAGTGATTTTCAGTCGAAAAAATAATTAAAAAAAGACCAAGCAATTTATTTTAGTAAATATAACTAGAAATCTATACTGTTAACTCATTAACCTGTTTGTTAGAGACATGAAATATAAACAATTGTTTGGTACAAAAACAAGAGAGGTCAGTGTAACTATGACTATAAAATGTTCATAGCGATACAGTCCACAAGACCAAGACGGCTTGTGAACAAAAACCCTTTTGGGCCGCTCGAGTAAACGAATTTAAATTGTCCTCATTCCTCTCCTTATACGAAGTAGTATCTTTCCATTTACTTACAAATTTTAGCAAAAGCTGTGGAAGAATCTAAGTTTTAACGTACTATATTTAAATATTTTTTTGAAACCGGGTAATCCAATTAAGCCTCTAGCTAGTTTTCGCAGTGAGTAACCAGTTTGTGACGTTAACTATTGGGCTGCATATTTTGTTCGATCTGTTAACATTATGAACCGCACCAGAGTTGATCCGTCTAGACAGTAAAACATGCACTCAATTTATGCTGTATCTACATGTCTGTTAAAAGTTACTAAAGTTACTGTCACTTAGAAGAGCAAGTTAACTTAACGTTAACATTAACTGTTAACTTTGTCTATACAACAAATAACCAAGTTATACAATGTATAAAATACTTTTATTTTGGTTTACTTCACCGAGGGTTCGTATCATGAGGGGGGGGGGGGGCGGCGGTTGTACTTCAGTCTGTACTTTTATAACAGCTAAAGTTATCTTAAAGAGAAAGTCTCTGATAATTTCATAGCCTAGTTATTGTATCCCTTATACTTAAGTTAGACAGTATCACTGGTAGATAATATTTAGATTATATTTGGATTTGATCTTCATTACAATTGAGCCTAGAATAATGAGCTAGTCTCTGAGATTATGGAGCTGCCCGCGGAAGTTCCGTAAAGATTACAACGCCGCCGAAGGACCCCAGGCATGATAACAACATCAGCTAAGTCAGACCTGTATAAAAAACCCTTGAGAGAAGATCGAACATATTTAATCCAAATATACTATTATATTCTCGATTGTATTCTGAGACTGTGATAATCATGTCATTGAGAGGTAGTTGTCAGTGTGGAAAAATTCGTTTCTCAATTCTAGGCAAAGCTTTGAGAGGTAATGTATGCTACTGCACAGATTGCAGAAAAGGGTCAGGCTCAGTAGGCCAGATAAACAGCGCATTTCACAAGAGCGATGTTGATATCAAAGACCCTGAAAGTCAACTGAAAGAATTTATTATTACAAAGACATGTAGCGGAAAACCAAAGCACAAATATTTCTGTGGATTTTGTGGGTCAACTATAATGACCATTCCAACAAGTGCTTCCCCAACTGGTGATATTGTCATCTTAAGAACATCTTTGTTAGACAATCAATTTGACAAGCAGTTCTCGTTTACTACAGAGTTGTTCCCCGAAGAAAGGCAACGGTTCTTTTCAGAAAGCATATACGGAAGCGTTATTTTAGACAAGTCTAGTCTCTAAGGAAATTAGAGTCTCCACTAATAATAAAGTTGTTACTTCGATTTATAATAACATAATAACATAATAAATATAATAAATAAACATCACATAGCAGCAATTGCTTCTGTAATATGTGGTATTGAATCTGAAGCAGCGGGAGCTGTGATTGGTATTGATGAGTTAATTTTCCATGGATATTCTACTTTTTGAGCAAATGCAGCTTCTCCCCTTCTGCATAGTACCAGTCTTTCATCTATCCAGTCTATGAGTTCTATAAGCGAATCACACTCATTCATTGACTTCTTTAGCTTTTTCGAAAATTCTTTATTGACCATTTCAGATAAATGATGTTGAGTAAGTCTAAATGGAAGCCCATAACTGATAGCATAGTCTAGAAAGAGTTCTATGGCTGACCAAGGCGTTTTCGAATATCCGCTAAATAATCCCGGATTCTCCAATATACCCCTAGCAGACATTACGCCGTCCACTCCAGTTTCTTCAGCAATCTTATCAACCAATTCTAAACTGAATGCATCACCGTTGGCTATTACTGGGCATTTGACAGATTCCTTGATAAGCTTAATAGCTTGCCAATTTGCAGGCTCACTAGATCTTTGGGATTTTCTCCTTCCATGTACAGTAATGAAGTCAGCACCTGCAGCTTCCGCCATTTGTGCAAACCTCACAGTTTCTTGCAAGTCATAATGAATTCGAATCTTCACCTCAACACAAAAGTCTTTACCACAGGTATTCTTGATGGTTTTCACTAGGGAAGCTACCTTTTCAGGCTGGGTCATAAGTGCAGCACCTATGCCTTCACGTACCTGATCCTTTATAGGACAACCACAATTCAATCCAATGCCATCTACATATGGCTTTATCAATTTAGCTGCTCTTGCCATATCAACTTCATTATTTGCGCCAAACTGAACAATAAGAGGAGTATCACAAGAATTTGTGGTGAAATCAGTTAATCGTGCTGTTTGATTTCTGACAAATTCCCGGGCCAATATCATTGGGCTATACACAATGTCAACATTATAGTGCCTGACCAGCTGACGAAATGGCAGTTTGGAATATCTAACCATAGGTCCACATATATGTGCTACTCTTCCTTCACACTTTGCTTTTTGTATAATCCGCAAAGGATGGTTCTTAGGATCCCTCTTTATCATCGCAGTTTTGCTCTTTTTAGATAGATTAAACAACAAAAAAAAAAAAAAAAAAAAAAAAAAAAAAAAAAAAAAAAAAAAAAAATTAAAAAAAAAAAAAAAAAAAAAAAAAAAAAAAAAAAAAAAAAAAACAACTAAGAAAAAGCAAAACAAGGAAAGGAAAAAATGAAACAAAAATCTTAATTGTAAAAAGGATTTATTTACGACAAAATGTGCACTTATCTATTTATTATTTTTATTATCATTCAAAGCATCAATGCTATTGGCATTCATTTATTGTATTATTTAAGCTCTTTTATGTATTTACTTATTATATAAAGATAATGAATAATATTTTTAATTACTGTTGCTTTAATGCTTTGATTTGTTGGAATTTTCTGCTTTTATGGTGACATCCTAGTTTCTTTCCATAGAAAAATCATAATATATACTTTTTTAATGCAAGCACCATAATTATACTACAAGTAAATGCTACTAATTTTACAATTACTTTTATATTAGGCTTTCCCAGATTAGAGAAAACGTGATATAATCATCTATGACTATTTTTATTACTACATGATAGAATCTTCCAGCTCTAGCCATATCCAGCTCAACTACTTGACTGTCATAGACGAGGGAAAAGAGGAAGGAAAGGAGGAAACACAATCCATTAACGATGAAGAACTTGATTTATTTTTAGAGGATATACAATCAGAAAATGATGACAATACAGAGTATTTTGGTGAAGATATCCAGCACAGTAGATCAATGTCGGTAATACCCGAAGTCTTACTTCAAACTAACCCAACGACTGGACTAAGCTCAGAAGAGGTATTACAAAGAAAGAAAAGATTTGGTCTAAACCGGTTATCAGAAGAACGACAGAATAAATTTTTGAAATTCGCAATGTTTTTTGTTGGTCCGAACCAGTTTGTCATGGAAGCAGCTTCACTACTAGCAGCTGGGCTCCAAGACTGGGTAGATTTTGGAGTTATACTAGGATTGCTATTTCTAAATGCAGCTGTAGGATTTATCCAAGAGTACCAAGCTGGATCTATTGTAAATGAACTTAGAAATACCCTTGCACTACAAGCTACTGTTATACGAGATGGAATCAAAAAAGAAATAAATGCTGTGGAAGTTGTGCCAGGAGATATTATTATTGTTGAGGAGGGCTCAGTGGTACCTGCAGATGGAAGAATCGTATCAACAGGATCCATAATTCAAGTGGACCAATCTTCTATTACAGGCGAATCTCTTGCTGTGGAAAAAAGGACTGGTGATAATAATTATGCATCATCTACAGTGAGACGAGGGGAGGCCATAATGGTAATTACCTGTACTGGTGATAATACATTTGTAGGACGAGCAGCTGCACTTGTAAATAAGGCATCTTCAGGTACAGGCCACTTTACAGAGGTGTTAAGTGGGATTGGAACTATATTGCTAGTATGGGTTATAGTATCACTGTTAGTAATTTGGGTTTCTTGCTTCTATCGGTCAAAACCGATTTTAAACATTCTTCGCTATACTTTGGCAGTAACTATAGTTGGAGTACCCGTTGGACTTCCAGCGGTGGTTACGACTACTATGGCAGTTGGAGCAGCAAATTTGGCAAAAAAGAAAGCTATTGTGCAAAAGTTATCAGCAATTGAATCATTAGCAGGTGTTCAGATTCTTTGTAGTGATAAGACTGGCACACTGACAAAAAACAGGTTATCTTTAAGTGAGCCATATACTGTAAATGGAGTTACAGCAGATGAATTAATGCTGACAGCTTGTTTAGCAGCTTCTAGGAAGAAAAAGGGACTAGATGCTATTGACAAAGCTTTCCTCAAGTCGTTAAAGCATTATCCCTTGGCTAAATCAGAGCTCAGCAAGTATCAAATACTCGACTTTCAACCATTTGATCCTGTATCTAAGAAGGTTATAGCTCGTACAAGGTCAATATCTGGCCAGTCTATATTGTGTATGAAAGGAGCTCCATTATTTGTTCTTCGTACTGTTGAAGATGATGGTAATGTAGATAGGCAAGTGGCAGAAGCGTTCAGGAACAAAGTTGCAGAGTTTGCTTCACGAGGATTCCGGTCATTGGGTGTTGCTCGAAAGATAGAAAATATGCCATGGCAAATAATGGGAATAATGCCATGTTCAGATCCACCTAGGCATGATACTGCAAGGACTGTAAATGAAGCAAAAAGACTCGGTCTATCTATAAAGATGCTAACAGGCGACTCTGTTGGAATCTCTCAAGAGACTGCACGGCAATTAGGATTGGGAACCAATATTTATAATGCTGAGGCATTTGGCTTAGGTGATGATAATGATATTCGATCTCCAGAAACAATAAACCTGGTGGAGTGTGCGGATGGATTTGCTGAAGTGTTCCCTCAACATAAGTATAATGTTGTGTCTTTGTTGCAACAAAAGGGTTACTTGGTTGCTATGACTGGGGATGGTGTAAATGATGCACCATCTTTGAAGAAAGCTGATACAGGAATTGCAGTAGAGGGTGCTTCAGATGCTGCAAGATCAGCGGCAGATATTGTATTTTTGGCTCCAGGTCTATCAGCAATTATAGATGCTTTGAAAACGTCAAGACAAATTTTCCATCGCATGTATTCGTATATAGTATATCGTATTGCTTTATCTCTTCATTTAGAGATCTTTTTTGGATTATGGATAGCAATCTTGGATGATTGTATGAATATAGAACTAGTTGTTTTCATAGCAATTTTTGCAGATATTGCGACATTAGCAATTGCTTATGATCGAGCACCTTATTCACAGAACCCTGTTAAATGGAACCTCGCTCAGTTATGGACTATGTCAATAGTTCTGGGAATAGTATTAGCAACCGGTACTTGGATAACTCTGACGACAATGTTTTCCAGTAAGGGAGGAATAGTTCAAAATTATGGTCAAAGGGACTCTATATTGTTTCTGCAAATTACTTTATCCGAAAACTGGCTTATATTTGTCACTAGAGCAAATGGCCCATTCTGGTCATCACTACCATCATGGGAGTTATCTCTCGCAGTACTCCTAGTTGATGTGTTGGCTACATTGTTCTGTATATTCGGATGGTTTATAGGTGGTCGCACATCTTTGGTGACGGTAATTCGAGTATGGATCTTTTCTTTCGGAATATTTTGTGTTTGCAGTTCTTTATATTATGTGATGCAAAGTTCGTCCCTTTTCAAGAGATTAGTTGATGGTAAAAAAACTCAAAACAAAAGTGAAAATTCTAGCTCTGAGTCAACGGCATTTAATGATACATAGACATCTATTAATGATACTTAGCGGATAGCTTTCCTGTTTGATACAGAAATGAGTAAAACACTATAATAAATAAATATACATATTAATAGTACTAACAAGTCTCCAGGATTAACCTCTAGAATGTAATATTTCCCAAGTTCCGTTAATGACTCAAAATCGGTGTTGCGATAAGATAAGGCGGAGTTGTGCAGTATTAGTGCATTGTATGACTAACCACCCGATCTATCGGGGATAAAAGTCCTTATAATTGGTTATAAAATCTGTTAAGAATCCTAAAAACAAATTTGTTGATAGTATTTAAGAAGTTCATACAAAAGAAATCAAATATTTTTGAACTCGATTAAGTTTATTAGTTGATACACAAAATGACCGGATATAGAGACTTGTCAGCCAAAGATTTGGTGATCGAGATCACAAAAACACCCACCAAATTTCAAAGTCCGTTGGATTTGCCAGTAACTCATCATACTGACCATATGATGGAAGTAGACTGGAATGAAAAGACTGGATGGTCTTCACCAAGAATTCATCCGTTTCGTCCAATTGCTCTCGATCCTACTGCTTCCGTTTTTCATTATTCTACTACCTGTTTTGAAGGAATGAAAGCTTATCGAAGTGCAGATGGATCCAAAGTGTTGTTGTTCCGTCCTGAAGATAATATTGATAGGCTAAATGGCTCTACTAAAAGATTAGATCTCCCTCAATTAAATAAGGAGGCAGCGCTTGAGTTGCTCGAGAAGTTTGTGGCAGTAGAAGCCAGATTTATTGCTCCTGGTCATTACTTATACTTGAGACCCTATGTTATGGGTACAAATGGAGGTTTAGGTGTAAAAAAAGCTACTGAAGCCAAATTTGTAATTGTAGCAGTAATTATGGGAATGGCATATGCCAAACCTGCCCGGTTATATTGCTCACCACCTGATCACATTAGAGCATGGGAAGGTGGATTTGGATATGCCAAGCTCGGTGCCAATTATGGTCCTACAATGATTGCACAATCAGATGCTATGAAAGCTGGATATACCAATGTCTTATGGTTGTCTCCAAAAAGAGTTGCTACTGAAGCAGGATCTGCAAATTTCTTTGTCGTATGGAAAGTAGATGATGGTAGTACTGAGGTTTTGACTTGCCCTCTCAGTAGTAATTTGGTATTACCAGGAATAACCAGAAGATCGGTGTTGGAACTGTTGAAAGATAAATATGAACCTGAAGGAGTAAAGGTCATTGAAAAAGAGCTTACAATCGACGAAATTGTGGAAAAATCAAATCAAGGCAAGCTCGTCGAAGCGTTCTGTTCTGGAACAGCCTACTTCATTACACCAGTTGAGATCATCAGAACCCCCGAAGGAGAGAATATCAATATCGAACCTGGTGAGATCGCTGCATATGTTAAACAAGAGCTAGGGGATATTATGTGGGGTGCTAAGGAGCATAAATGGGGACATATTGTCCAGGTGTAAAAGACTGAAATTTTGAAAACCCAGGTTCATCATTAAAATATTGGGAACAAGTTACAACTGCTGATGTGCAAATCTTACGTTGATTAAGTGTTATATTACATTGGTTATATGTTATATAATATAATATTTTTTATAGAAATTACAATAAAAATTAATCAAAAACATTTACATAAACACTATCAATAGTTATAATTTACAAATTACTTACAAATTACATAATATAAACAGTTCTAATATATATTGACATAATTTTGTTTGTAATTTTGTATACAACTCTTGATAAGTTGATATGGGACTCTAAGATTACCTGTGCATCTGTACTGCGTCCAGGTCCAGACTATAAAACAGCTCCTGGTTACTGTAACTTGTCATCTAGCTGTAGCTGCTATACACTCCAGTCGACATAATTCCCTGGTTATAGTAGATCACGGGATTGACATTTTCAATATTCCACAGAAACTATTGTTGATATTAATTATGACTAGTCTTCCGATCAATCCGACGGAGTTCGATATATTCCATATTTCAACATTGGCTGAGGCTGGTAGGTTGATGTATCCAAATTCTACCCCGCAGCTTCTAATATATAAAATGAATATCGAAAGGCAAACATTACCCACTTCAATATCCTATATTGTGTTTCAATACCCTGGTATTTAATATAACAATCGTGCAAATGCTGAAACTAGTCATGGGCTGTTATTCATACCTTGTAAATACTGTCATACTCCAGGGGGGCTTAACCGGTGGTGCATATCCGCAGGCCGGTACTACTTCTGTAAGTTAACGGTAACAAGTTAACTTAACTTAACTGCTAGTTGCAACCATCTACGTCACAAAGCAGCATATGGGTCACAACAGAAAGACACTGCGAATAGTTCAAGCTAATTATATAAATAATGATTTATATAGCTAAATAGCAGGAAATTCTTCATATTATATTCCTATTATATATTACTGGTCTTATCCCGTTAGACAGTATTAACGGAGATCTCCCTGGTAATATTCGATTTTAGAACGAACGGTTGCAGCAAGCTTGGGAACTTGGGTCGCATACACTGAGCATTCCTCGATATAATAATAACTGTTGTCACTTTAAAAGCTTCGTCGGTAAAGATTTGGCAGATAACTTTAATCAAATCTTTTATCACAACCTAGATCAGCCAGACAAGGATTATTGGCTTACACCAGGGATTATAACCCCAGACTCAAGCACGACCAAGAAAATAATTATACCACGGGTGGTTATAGGAAGCATTCATTTGTATTTATTATATTTTATTGTACAGTATTCAGTGATTTGAAACTAGAGAGCAGCATATATATTAGGCAATGGCACCACCGGAATTACCAGGATTCTACTATGATCCGCAACGAAAACGATATTTTCGAATCGTCAATACCGGATTAGCATCTAATTCAAGCATGATAGATTACAGTATCTCGACAGTAGCAGAGATAAGACGTAAAAGAGGCAGACGGTTAAATAGCTCTAATCATATAGATGGTCAAAATTCTTCAGCAGCTGCAACAGCAGCAGCAGCTACTGCCATGTTAAATTCACGGCATCAGGTACGCAAGCATTTGATTGGTGCATCTTTGGCTCCTAGAGATAATCGGTTTTATCGAAGTCAGATTAAAAGTTCTCGGCTTGGACGGACATCACGACATTGGGTGCCACTTCCCCAGGAAGATAGACTCACAAGTTTTTCATGGAATAATGAAGTTGGATGTGTTGTTAGTGGATCTTATCATGGAAGACTAAATCTTAGTAAGATAGATGGATACAAATGTAAACTTGAAGACAGTCTATTCTCGGAATGGATAAGAGCTAATGAACTGACCAGTGGATTGGAGATAACATCGTTAAAGAGCTCTGGGAATTCAATGGTGTGCACGACAATGGCAGGACCAGGAGTCGGAGGACAAGTGAATTTATTAGAATTGGATTGTGATGCACCGATAATCCAATTCAAAATCCCAAATAGAAACAGTGCATTATGCTGTGATCTAGTAGAATCATCTACTGAAAGGAAAATAGCAGTAGGTGCAGCAAAATGTGCATTTATTTTTGAACCAGACTTTAGTGGTCTGTATAGAATGCCTTTTCAAACAGACTCAGACGTACTAACTATTGGATTTTGGTCCAAATCTGGAACATTATTTAATGTCGGATGTAGAAATGGAAGAATAAGCTTATTTGATCTTCGAGTGCCGAAAAGACAAATGATGGCAAGTACTCCACCACTAACAATCCAACATCCTATAACTGTCACTCATACCCAATCATTGCATGACGGTAGATATATTCTTGCTAGTGGACTTGAAGATACTCTTTGTTTATATGATACAAGGTTTATTAATGACAAAGTCAAAACAAACAGTGGATCAGGTCGGCAAATCACAAGACCCTGTTTGAGCTATGATGGTTATTTCAATGCTTATACCATCCAGCATGGGTTTGCTGTCGACCATGAGAGCAAATTACTATCAGTCGCCGGCGATGATGGTAAGGTAAAGATATTTGACATTTGGAATGGGAGTGATATTACTGGAAGACGATTGACTAAAGAGTTTTCCAATTCTAGTAAACCTCCAGTTAGGCAACTACAGTGGACCGACATGGGTTCATTATTGGTGTCTACAAGACAATCAGTTGAATGCTGGTCATGGACTGGTTAGGGTTATATTGGTAATTTTACTTAACAATTTTATTTATATAATTACAATATATATATATATATATATATATATTTAGTTAGAATATCAAACTGTATTAATATTATTATTGTAAGAGACCCACCGCCTGATTCATGTATACAGTAATTAATTAAATTAGCGTGGTATGCGGCTGAAAGATGCATACTAGTATTACAGCACGCAGATACACAAGTAAAACCCACTTACCCCTGGATTTTTGAGTCCCCTATTTCGAACAATTATATGAGAATCAGCCATTACGGTAAACAGCAACCGGTGCTTTGATATGCCAGTGTTAATTAACATCTATTTATAGTAGTAGAAAGTGTTACATGCAGATATCTGAAACTTTAGAATCCCCTAGAACTTGTTAAATATTATTAGTTATAGCCTTCATGGTGTTAGGGATACCTTAACAAGGTAGATGATATAAGTTATATAAAAAACAATTTCAAATGGAAAGGCGTTTGAGTACATACTTATGCTGATTCGAAGCTGCTGGCAAAATTTTTAGTACACAACAGTTAATTGTAGAGTAAGAGAAATAATTAATAGCTTAATTAATAGAAAAATAATTAATTTTATGTATCTTTATTATACGTGTTCAGTATTTTTTTATATACCATACTATTCGTTCCATTAGTGTTTAAAAACGTAATTTTAATTTTTGTTCTTTGTTATAGCCTTTGAAAGGCCAGACCTTTGCATCAAAACAGCCAGATTTTCGGACAAAATTGATCTTGGTGCAAGCAAACACTTTGAAAAGGTGTGTCATCCAGATCCTGGCTGCATTAAAAATCAACAATTATACCGGTCAGTGGGCTATTTGTTGCAAACCCTTATTTAAAAACGCAAGTTGGGCTAGATTTCGTTAGGCACATTTAATCAGTGGATTTGGTTTTGCTCTTAATTTTAGTACTGATTTAATATTGGTTAAATCAGTTGTCATAACTACCAGATAATTTCGGGCCTAAAACTTCCTTAGTTGTAACGACGCCTGGTTTTGTACCACCGTACTAACGAAAACCCTCCCGCACTAAACTGTAACCACCACTCCCTCATACAGGCATACATTGTGTACAGGAAAGACACAGCGACTGAGCATCCGTTCAAGAGGCATTCCAACTTTGTACTTAAGATTTAACTGCTAACGTTCCTTCTTATTCAACTATCTTTTCTTCCTTTTCGTTTGTATACAATTTTTTTTATTTTTATCTGTTTTTATTAATTTCTATTTTTGCTATATTTATTCCACTCGCCCCCTTTTTTTTTGTCGACTCCCTTTATTCGTATATTTTGCTTTATTTTTTTGGTTTGACCTCTTTCCCTTAAATTGCTTGTGCGATCCCATCAGTTGGCAACAAGTTGTGACAAGTTCTGACTGTGTACAAGAGATTATATATACAGATCCGATAATCATTGGGTTTGTTTGTATTATTATTATTATTTTATTTGGATACAGAAACTATACTCTATAGTTTGGAAACATTCTTGTTTAATATTTATATTTGGCTAGTTTGGAATACTTCAGTAAATTGGTTGTCTTGTTTAATGGACTTTCTTGACAGCGGTGTATTTTGTTTGGAACGCCCCGGTTCACACAATTATATGGTAAGTAATAAATACATTATGGATTCATTTGAAGGATATAAGTGTTTTTATGAGAGTCTTCTAGTTTCAATGATACAATTATACAAAGATACCACGAAAGTTGTAGATACCATTGATTCCTGACAAATACCCCTCACCCCCTTTTCTTTTTTTTTTTTTTTCTTAGAAGTTTTGGATATCACCAATCCACTGAAAGAATTTATTTTATTACTTATAAGGTTATCACTACTAGGATACAGATTTTTTACACAAAAAATTAACTATAAGCATATCTATGATATCTTTTAGCGATGGTGTACTGATTACCATCATCATCTCAGTACAAGGTCATATTATCGTGGTACGGTGATTTTGACTTAGTCGCAGAGTGATCTAACCCAAATTAACCTGCTTGGGGCTGCTCAATGTGCTCAGAATCCTAATCTGTCTGCCCTAGATATCGTCATGGTTGGGGGCTTGCTGTGTATCCTGAGCCGGCTCTTCGGCTGATGTACCGGCATTAGTGATGAAAGAACAACTATCTTTTGTACGATATACGGCTTAGGGATTCAAATTGTATCGCGATAGCGGTAGCGCCTGCTGTGGATGCAAGTGGATGACCTTCTGTTGATCTAAAAGTTGAATACAAATTCGCTAAGTTGGGAAATATTCAGCTTGTCAAAAATTTTTATATTTAGGTTTGGTCGGGTTGGATCTTGTAGAATGTGTGCATGTGTTGGATAAAGCCTTTCCACAAAAGACTTGCTGATCGAGCGTCTGTAAAGTCTAATAGCTTCTTATCTAATATCGATTAAACACAGTCCATCACAATTTCGTCAATTCCGCTAACAATTATGACGCTAATATTTAACATATTATCTCTTTAGGTTTTAGTACCAAGAATCAGAAAGTTCATTCTTGTTCTGTTCTGGATTCTGGATTACTTTTATGTTACTTGCTTATTGCTCTATAATCTGAGTTGCCACTGTGCTGTGCTATATACAATTGACGCATGAGCAGCTATTTTTTTATATGTCTGCATGATTGCTTTTTTTCGTTTTGGTCGTCCCTGTTTTATATGACTTATATGCTTGATTTAACGATATGTGAAGATCAACCAGTAGGTCTGATTAAATTTGCCTTAATTATCTGGCAAGCTATAATCAAGCATCTTCTGAAGATAAGAAGGTTCAATTATTGATTTCTATTTTATACTTATCAAAGCGTTAACAATAGTTGATTCTGTTTGGCTGTTAATTGTTTTGAAGTTGAACCTGGCTAGAACTCCTAATGCACGCCTCTTTGTCCGGAGAATGCTCCCACCGTCGTTGAAGTCTGAGAAGCACTTTGCTAGCTAGTAATCTTTGCTGTGTGGCTTTGTACTTGTTATGTTCAAACTACGACTTGTGAAATTGTTAGTGACAAAGTCATAGTCACTAGCCCAAATAAGCTTGGTTCCCATACTAAAATTATCTCCTGCATATCGTCCTACTAAGTCAACTAAGTGATGGACGAAGCATTTACCTGTTATTTAAAACGGTAACAACGAGGTTCCAATAACAGTGATACCCCCTATGTTAGGCAATCCATGATCTAACTGGTTTGAATAACCAAGATTCAATTATATGTTTGGAATACAGATGATATGTGTGTCATTCTTAACAAGTTTTTAACAATGACGTTTTATCCGACTAAGGTCTTAATTTTCAGTTCATTTCCGCCTACATATTCGGTTGTTGGTAGCCCGAAATTAATGTGAGAGTTTGTTAGCTATTAACTTCTACCTGCCTAGGACAGTTGAGTGTTCCCCTTCCCTAGACTCCCCCATTAGTAGCTTTTCTGTGTCTGCGCAGAATTACATATACAGTATTATTCTGTGACTCAAACTGCAGTGGGCTTTCCTGACCTGACCTGTCTCACGCCTAGGCTGGGGTACTAACTCTATCACAAAGTCTACTAAGGTACTAAAAAAAAAAAGCTATATCAATTAAGTTTTTGATGTATGAGTATTGGTTACTCATAAAGGTACTATATTTGATCTAAATATGTTCAATTGACTAATGCAACCATTTATTATTATGGTTTCCTCGTCGTCGTCAAGCTTATACGTCTGGTACGAAGAGTGCATCTGGAACGGTTATCCCTTACTGCATGTGTTACAGTGTGGAGTGAAGAAATATGCAGCCCCTTTTAAGTTTTGAATTTATTTACCGGCTAAGTGACAAAAATAAGTTATACTTCGGATTGAGTCGGCATAGAAAGGGTAATTATTTACAACCAGAATTCCGAACCATATATCTTGACAAATAGATTATTCCCCTGGGTTATTACTAGTTAATGCTGTTGACCTTGGTAGCTCCTTACGGTTACTGCCTTAATTAATTAGCATTGCCAGCACCATAATATGACATGCTAATAATAAGTCTCGGCTTGCAATGTTATCACTGTCTACTAATTATCTACTCCACTTGTGTTAACTTATATCTTTGGCAGTTGGTTCCATTGAAACTTTGTCATCTTAATCTCTTCATTCTCTTTTCATTTGGTTGCTTCTAATTTTGTTTTCTTTTTGTATTTTTAATACCGTTTAAATTCCCTCGTTTTATTATTATTATTGTTGTTATTATTATTATTTTATTTTTGGGCAACTCTCTCAATTCACTTATATCTTTTTTTATTGTTTAATTTTTTTTTTTTTTTAATTTTACTAACTCCTCGAAACAGTTTGAAAGGCATGACTTAGACACACAAATGAATAACAATTCTTATTCTACAGCTGCTGGGCTCGGTCCTGAAACTGATAAATTTGATAAGGATGATATTTATTTACCAGCTGATAATAATCAGAAGACTGTTTATCCTCAAGGTTTGTCTCCTGGTTATAATACTGGCTTGTCTCAGAATTGGTCTGGCTTTGTTCTAGGCACTGGAACTGCTTCTGCAGTTGGTCAATCTCCTGCATCTCACCGACAAGTCCCTTCATATGGAAGCGCAGATTTCTCGTCGTCGACTTCTGAGCCGGTTACTCCTCCTGATCATAGAAATTCTTATTTGTCCGCTTTTCATCATCCGTCGTCTATTGGTTCTAACAGTGTAATGATGAATGGGCTGGTTCAAAATGGCATCAAGTTTGCTGGTGGTGCTGGCACTCCTCAGACTTCTCATTTGTCGAATGATAATAGTAGTCACCCAACTGTATACCAAAATTTAGATCATCAGTACTTGACCGGATTGAGTTCAATTGGAATTGCTTCACCTTCAGTTGATAATGGAAATGGTTTATCAAATGGTAACCTTATGAATGGGCCTGGCTACTTCAATTTAAATACTTCTAGTGGCAGTAGTAGTGCTAATTCTTCTACCCCAAATGATTCAAATACGACTATTGTGCCAATGACTATCAATACCAATACCACTAAACCATCTAATGTCACATATCAACCTCAGATTTTAACTCCTCCTGGTGATAGTGCGATGAAATCTTTACATCAACATCACCAGCAGCAATTCGTTCAGCAGCATTACCGCCATAAGTCCGAATATTCTCCAACTTTGATGACGGATCCGCTTAGTAATGAATTTTCACTTATGTCAATTCAGAATTTTGTTGGTGGGTTTTATGACAGTAATGGTGTTAATCTATCGAGACCTCATACTCCTCCCTCTTCTGCTAACACTAATAATTTGGACTCAATGCCTAACAACTTACATGCTAGAAAACCTTCTGTTCTTCAAGTTGAGACAAATGAAGATAAATTTCCAATATTAGTTCGAAGAGAAAGTAATGGAATGCCTACCAAGTCTCCCAGTCTAGGTGGTAATGCAAATCGTGGTTTCAGCTATGGTCAGCCAATGTTTGAGTTGTTGGATTCTAATAATTCTCAACAAACTATGTCTATGAATGGTATGCCTGTCTCCCGACCGCCAGGAAGTTGGTCTTCTGGAAATGTTTTTGGATCTCCTGTTTCAAGTACTGGCTCTGCTCAGATTCCAGTCGATATTTTGTCTTTTCAACAAGGCGGGTCTGTAGATTATCAAGGTCAAAGACAGCAGGTAGGGCAACAGCAACAACAACAACCTTCACAACAGCAACAGGCGCGTCGACAATCTCAGAATCGAATCACGAGACATAGACAGCAGGTGTCTCTGCCAAATACTTTGTTTAATGCCGTTCCTGTATCGAAGCCATTGCATGGACATAGCAATAGTGTGTCACTTAATAATAACAGTTCCACAATAATTGGCCAGAATGCTATGGAAAATAATCATCTACGTCAAAATTCAAAGGGCCAATATTCTCCTCCTAGTGGAGCAGGTTCTTCCACTATGATGCATTTAGCTCCTATGACTACCAATACTGCCATTCAACCACTGGCCTCTAGAACTAGTAGTGGTGGTTCCTTACATTCTTTGAATAATAGTTCTAACTTGAACCAGCAAAATGCCAGCATTGTATCCTCTGTTGGTCATAACAATGGTCGTCGACAATCTAAGCGTGATCATGAAACTAATAAGTATGCTAATGTGCCACTTGAGTCCTTGAAAGATGAAATATACTCGTTGTGTAAAGATCAACATGGATGTCGCTTTTTGCAGAAGAAATTAGAGGAAAAGAATCCCGAGTATCTGGACATGATATTCAATGAGACTTATATGCATGTGGTAGAGTTGATGACTGATCCATTTGGAAACTACCTATGTCAAAAGCTGCTGGAGCATGCTACTGACAAGCAAAGGACTCTATTGGTACGTACAGCTGCTCCTGAACTTGTTAGTATTGCCTTCAATCAGCATGGAACTAGAGCATTGCAAAGAATGATCCAATCTGTTAGTACGCCCGAGCAAATCAGCATGATTGTCAATGCACTTAAGAAGAACGTTGTTGGTCTCATTCAAGATTTAAATGGTAATCATGTTGTTCAAAGATGTCTTAATCGTTTACCACCAGAGGGTTCACAGTTTATTTTTGATGCAGTGTGTGATAATTGTGTCATAGTAGGAACTCATAAACATGGTTGCTGTGTACTTCAACGTTGTATTGATTCTGCTTCACTTTCTCAGAAGAAGCAATTGGTCAATGTAATTACTCAACATTCTTATACACTTGTTCAAGATCAGTTTGGAAATTATGTGACTCAATATGTACTCGACTTGAAGATTTCCGAGTATTCAGAGCCATTGATTCGACAGTTCTTGGGACATGTTTGTAATTTATCTGTACAGAAATTTTCGTCTAATGTCATCGAAAAATGTTTACGATTTGCTCGACCAGAAACAGCAAGTTTACTTATTGAAGAATTAGTTGAATCGTCTGATTTAGACCATCTTCTGCGCGATTCATATGCAAACTATGTTATTCAGACGGCCTTAGACGTCGCGGAAGAAGAAGTTCGCCAAAGACTCGTGGAGAAGATTCGACCAATCATGCCTTCTATTAGATCTACTCCATATGGAAGAAGAATTCAATCGAAATTGGCGAGTGCTGCTTCCTCTCCATCTATGATTGCTCCTAGAAGTGGAACCCAAGAAACTCATGAGTCAGCTAATTTTGGTCAGTGGACTTATCCCTAGTTAGCAGGATAATCATATTGTCATGACTCTATTTTAAATTTGTTTATATTATCTTTATTATTATTATTATTGTATCATTTGGAAGTTGCTTGTATGTGTGTATGGAGTTGAAAGTTGTTAGATCAGAAATTTTGAAGAAAATGGAAAAAAAAAAAAATCGAAAAATCCAGAAAAAAATAAGAGAAATTATAATATATATAAATGATGCTTTGCTTATTATATTGAATAGCACATCTTTACTACATTGCATTGGTTTTATTTAAGGAAGAATTCTCCACATTCGTTACGACTCAATTATTATCTTATTATTATTCATACGTTTGGTACTATAAATTGTTTGTATTATATTTTTATTGTTAATAAAATTATTATAAATCATGATGTTAATGCTGCCCTTTATATATTTACATCTATTTAGCTTTTGCTTTTGGTCCCCAGTTCTCTGTGGGGTTAACTTGATACCTAACCAATTTTGATTTCCTTTGCTGTTCAAGATCCAGTGCATCAGGATGAGTTTCAAAAGAGATTTTTTGACTAGTTTCCAAAGTATTAAGAATTTGAGCACCAGGTGAACCGCCTTTGATAGAACTAGTACCAGTCTTTTCTTTGGCAATCCAGGCTCTTAGGATGTCCCAAACAAAAGAATACGGAGCGTCAGTCTTGATACAACCAGCTTTAGCATGTGTGCCCGATACCTTATATCCAGCATTTAAGATAGCAGATGCAAAGGACTTCAATGGAGGACATGGTGCCTTCACAACAGATGACACACCTGGAGGAGACACATAAAATGGAACATCAAGTTCACTATGAGCCACTGTCAGCATACCTTTGATTCTAGGAAGTGTACCATAGACATTGGGATCAAGAGTTTCATAAATTTCAAGCATTGTTGAAATGAATTCCTTGTTATGAATCGAGCTTCCCCACATAGGTCCAGCAATATGATGAACAGAGCCACAGTTGGCACATTTCTCACCCACTTTAGGACCTTGTCCATACATATATTTGTAGGCACTATCAGAGTTAGGTCTGAGAACAGCTCTTCCTAATGGTTGAGGGGTAGTAGTACCACAGCCAGAGCAATGATAAACAATCATAGATTTGGAAGCGTTAAGCTTGACCTTGGCAGGGGAATCGTAAACTCTAATGAAGCATCGAACATAAAAATCAATCGATAATGACAACATTGGTTCAATGGATCTACCATATTTGGCAGCAGTTGATGCCACCATATTTAAAACTAGTCGAAGTGCTGATTCATGGTTAGCATCTGAATACAAAGTAGTTCCTCCATATTGAGAAAAGCATTTCTCCATGTAACCATTACCCGCTAATACCGCCAAGTCAGTACATGTAACTAATAACAAACCACCATCAACCACACTTTGGACAGCAGCATCAACAAATGGGGTTGCACTACCATAAGGATCTAAGTCAACACAATGAACTCGCTTATTTCTTCTAGTGTACATCAATAAGTTAGCATCTGCTTCATTAGGTTGTATAATATCTTCAACACGGTTATGTTCAGTATTCATTTTGATTGCCTCAACAGCAGACTTAGAGAAATCATTGGCAATGACTTTTTTAATCTGAGGAATCTCTTTAGCATATCTTATAGCTCGCAGGCCTGTAGCGGATAGAGCTTCTATAATTTCGATATATGGTGGACGTTCAGGAGCATCTTCAGCAGGAGTCACAACTTCTTTGTAAACGTCCTCGGAGTTTTCGACTCTCTTTCTCTTCTTAGACTTTGCAAGCTTTTCATCGTTATAAATCTTGGTCCATGCTCTAATACCTAAAACACTGATATCTCTGTTGAACTGTTGAACTGGGTTATAAAATACATTGTTTCCAATTGGACAAAGAATTGAAGCTTTACCTTCAACTACAGGAACATATTTAGAGGTGTCATATTCCCTTAGAGGCACAGATTCAGTACTAGCTATACTAGTCATATTTTTCAGTTGATTAATAAAAGCCCGTAGGCCTCTTGATTTTAGCGTTTTGAATGTAATGAACTCTTCGTTGTTAGATAAAAAAATAAAAAAATTTCAGATATTTGATCTGTATGCATGATAGTGGGTTGGGGTGTACAACTGTATACGGTTTAGATAGCGTTGTCACTGGCATACAGCAACTTGACTGGCATACAGCAACTTGACTGGCATACAGCAACTTGACTTAACCGTTACTTGGTTCACAAGTATTAAGACTCAGCCTGACTATTTTTTTTTTAATTAGAATCTTATATGTGTTTTTGTCTATAATTTTCTTTTGGGTAGGATAGTCGAATTTTGTTTTTGTAGGTGGTTTGGTCAATGCTATATACAACTCGAGCTATCGAAACTCGTTGACAGACTGTAATAATAATATACATGTTATCCATATATTTAATTTAAATTGGGATTTTCGAATTAAATAATTTCTGATTTTGTAGTGGAACAGTTTATGGAACTTTAAATGAGTAAAAGCCAGGAGAGTTGGGTAGATCTCTAATGTAGTACCGTCTTATTAGCCAAAAGACAATCTTCCTAATTCTTTTTGGTTTAACTTTAAGTAGTTTCAAGTATCTCTTTTAGTGAAGACTTAAGAAAAAACTATCTGTGTCTATAAATATTGAATATTCTTCTCTCTCTAATTTAACGACTTAATTAATTGGTTTCCCTAAAGGTAATTAGCTCTGATATTGTTGAAATTTCTGGTATTTAAATGTAAATATTTAAAACTGAATTGAAACAAAGTAAAATCCCTAATTTTCTTTAATTTTGAGTATAAATAGGTAAGTTTTGAAGGACTAGAATTGTATGGAAAAAGTAGCGACATCGAAAATGTTGGTATACGTGAATCAACAATATTGCAAGCTTATTAGAAGGACTTTCTGTAAACAACTTTGAATACTTTATTTCAAGTTCTTTAAAATAACAAGCTTAAGAAAGATGGGTTAGCGATTTAAATTGATAACCTTTCAGTAAATTTTCACCCTTCCATATCAAAGTAATATTGTTTAAACAGTTTCAAATACCTTTTTTTTTTCTTCTTTATTATACTGAAATAAAAAAGGCAAAGACAATTATTTCTAAAATAATAGATTCTCCTATATAAATGATTTATAGTAATTTTGGATAATAGCTGACATGGTATTCATCCTTGGTATCTTAGGCTTTATTTTACATAGTATATAATAAAAGCTATGCGAAACATAACTCAATTAAAATAGTCTTGATTAATAGGTATCAATTCTAATGTAGAAGGTCTAAAAATAATTTATGGAATTTGGTGCAGAAGCTTATAATGGTAGGACATGAGAAAAATAAAATATATAAATAGAAAGAAGTCACCAAAAGACTATGACGAGACTATTTTGAGCATACAGCAGCATCAATTTACACAAAAAAATAAATAAATATATAAGGCCAGTGGCAGGAGAAGTACGTCTGTATGCGCTCGCTGCTCTTCTAAGTAAGGGACTCGTTCTAGTTAGAGTTCAAACAGGTTGGTATTTGATTATCCGTTACGCTAATTGTACTTCAGAAAACTTTTCCTTGCTAGATTAATGGAGTGATCATATTATTACCTCAAGACTTGCTAGAGCATTTTAGATACATCCAAAGATATTCTGTCACTAATAACCAAACAGATTATCAAATATAAGTCGATGCTGTATATATCAACATGCTGTTACAGGTATCGACACAACAAAAGCTATATATGTTGGAAGTTTATTATTAAATTCTTTTGGAGTAGTGCATTACTTGAATATGCGAGTGTAGACGTAGCAACACGAAAATTGTTCACATGCTCATATAGCAACACGAAGCCAATGGCAAAAAGCCATTCGGAGCGTCTACAACAGTGAAGACTTTAAACTAAAGGATGTTGGAATGAGAATTTTATAGCAATATCATCTAATATATATATATATATATATATTGATCATAAATAATTCGAAGAAATTTCTAACAAATTTTGATTTTCAAGTGTTTTAAAAAGAAATAAAAGAGATAGTCAAAGGCAGATAACTATAATTCGGGTGCAGTGAAGGGCAGAAGAATTCCATATGCATGTTGTCTACCATCTTAGCGCCTACCTAACATTTATAAGCAACGCGCATCCGTTTTGAATAACCTGTTAACAAAGTTACAAGAAAAATTATCATCGATGCGTAATTTTACATTCATTTATTGTGGATATGGGTAATGTAGCTGGATGTATTGAACAATAAGACTAATGGTAGGAAAAACAAAACCAAAAACTTGAAACAGCTTATGCATTGTCGAGTTCCCATACATCCAGTAACAGTCGTTGGACGGACCAACAGTTTTTGCTACATCTGGCAAGTGGGGTTACAGTGAAATTTTAACAAAACAGTGTTGTTTCAAAACCGTCAGCTATCGTATTCAATTAGCAGATTCTCAATTGAAGATTGTGTCAATTGGGTTTTTACAAACTCAAGAAAAAAACTTAGTCAATGTAACTAAACTACCAGCACAGGATGTAATTCAACACATGGCGCCCAGTAACAAGGGTCAAGCATTTAAAGTTTGATGTTAAAGCTAAGAAAATATGGCGATTCAGCGTTTGATTCACTAAGCTACAAGAATTCTGGTTTCGTAGTATGATTTGTACAAATGTAGAAATAGGTAATCAGTTTCGAATTGGTAAAGAGGTTTTTTTTTTGTTTTTCTTTTATGTTTTTAATACAAAAACTCACAGCATAGAACAATGACAGCGCTGGAGATTGGCGCTGTAAGGTTAACGGTTAAGAGAGATGACTTAACTGTTAATCAGTTGCTACTTCATCTCTTTAGCACCAGTCCAACGGCGGTTAGTTTTGTTAACAATGTAAGCAGTCCGCCTTGATACTAGAAATCTAAGAGTTGAACGGTTTAAAGAGAAGGTGCTGCACACGGAGAAGCAAGCATATTTTTCAAAATATTCTAACTAAAGTTAGTAGCTGTCAATTTACCCAAGTAGTAAGTCCCACTAATGCTGTGTAGATTCGAAACTGAACCTCACCGTTTCTTGAAAATAATATCTAGGAAGATCTTATCACAAGAATGACCATGCACGGCATGGTTACATATTTCAGCTTTAGAGCTAGGTACAGCGGCGCAGCTTTATAAATACTACTGTACGCAGAAGGACCAATTGGTTAGTTGGCTAGTACGTATAAGAACAATTGCGTTAGCGTAGAAGCTCCTTGGCTGGGAACCAGCTTAAATTAGTTACATAAATGTGCGTATGTTGTTGGTTCACTAGGAGTCACTGGCTAGGCACCACTTGATAAAAATGATACTAAAGATTTCTAACAAAATTTTTACCACTTTTTTTTTCTTTTGACATTTGTTTATTCAATTTTAATTGCATTGAATATTTTTGCTAAATTTCTAGAATAACAGTGTACTATTAGACGCACATGTAGTTGGTTTGTAGAACTAAGCAATGGATCTCTGTAACATTGTAAACGGGCTATCCGTAATAGTTAACTTAACTTTTTACTTAACGGTATCAGCGGCTACAAATCCAGCATTAAACTACTACATTGAGAAAACGAACTACAATAAAATAAGCAATTCCAAGGAGTACGGTAGGTAGTTCTAGTTAAAATATTGTTTTGCCGGCTGGTTAGCCAAAATCCTATCCAAATAATACTATATCCGCCTTGACATTGACCAAGATCTATCTTTAATGGATAGGCTTTGACAAATTTCTTAGTTAGCTGATTAGTCCCAATATAAATACAGATGTTCATCATAGAGCCAGTACCGTACACCAGACCAGTGTAATGTAGTTAATATAATACGATGTACCTTAGAAAGCATAACAGTTATAGAAAAATAATTGACAAAATAATACATGTATAATAATTATCCTTACATGATTTCTTTTTCTTGGGATTTCCATCAATGATTGTCAAAAGTCCACTCCTATCAAAAGAAAAATAAAATAAAATAAAAATAATATTGTGAAAAAATAAAATAAAATATAACTCCTTAAAAAAAGTAACTATATCTATTACCGGGTAGATACTACTTTATTTGACATCGACACTTCAACGGGTCACCATGTCCAGATTTTACGAATTAATCAAATTTTGATGGCAGGGGGCTGCTTGTTAGTATGTGACAATTACACTGAATTAAAGCGCCAGAAGTATGGTTCTACAATTGGTTCTATGCAGCGATAATAAAGGCAAGTCTCAACCCACACCACTGCCAGCACTAGAACCTTTTTTTTTTTTTTTTTTTTTTTTTGTTTTATATAAACGAGTTAATTATTGTTTCTTCTTAGAATCATCCTTAGAC
>JAJMBN010000113.1:0-53356 GCA_030572735.1 Sugiyamaella mastotermitis
TAATAATAATAATAATAATAATAATAATAATAATAATAATAATAATAATAATAATGTAAATTAATAAATATTTCTTTTGCTTAAGCGTGATTAATCAAGGGAGCTATAACATATATCATAGTAATGAAACTAGATTATAGAAGATCTTATTTATCCAAAATCTATCAAGACGAACTTATTATTCATCAAAACATCCTATGAGCTACTTACTGTAAGTTAATGTTACCTTCTTATTGCTCAAATGGGTCATAGAACAACGATGCTAGCGTTGTCAGCACCTGCGTACGCACTATCAGCCATCTGTAGATTTCTTATAGTAGTTATTGTTATTTATATTTAATAATGTAGATATAAAGCATATTAAGGTATAAATGTTGGAACCATCATATAAATCTCAATTCTTTATATATTCCGTACCAAAGAACATATTTTTAAATGTGCTTATTATCATGTTGTCATGGTAACAGACATGTTCTATAGGAGAACGCCGTTCTACGTGTTTGCTAGCTGGTAAGAGAGAGGTATAGTCCCGTCAACAAACTTCACAAAGAAGTTTGAATTGATAATATTTAAATTTCAAAAATCCGTAAATATCAAAATTAATTACCATTCCAAATACAAAAATAAAAGTATTAATAGCATTGGACTTTTAAACCTTTATTACTCCTCTTTTAGAAGAGTTGTTGTTTTTGATTGAGGTTTAGGGTACTATTTTATATTTTTCTTGTAAGGAGAATACTGCTGATTCAGTACTATCTATATCGTTTTTTTTTTTTACAGACAATTTATAACCATGGCTGAAGAAATCAAGAAGACTATTGACGAAAAGGTCCAAGAGCCTGTTGAGGCTACTAAGGAGGAGACTAAGGAAGCTGTGAAGGAAGTTACTAAGGAAGAACCCAAGTCTATCTTTGGATCTTCTTTCACTGCTCCTACCCCTGCTACTACAAACGTGTTCTCTATGTTTGGTGGAGCCAAGCCTGCTGCTACTGAGAAGAAGGATGAAGAAGAGACTTCTAAGGCCAAAGAAGATGAAGAAGATGAAGCCCCTGAGTCCCCTGATGTTCACTTTGAGCCCCTTGTTCAACTTGAAAAGGTTGACGTCAAGACCAATGAAGAACAAGAGGAAGTTCAATACAAGATGTAAGTTTTGTTTTAAATGTTAATTGAGTTTTTTTAAACTAACATGAATTTAGTCGTGCCAAGTTATTTAGATTTGACAAGGATGCTAAGGAATGGAAGGAAAGAGGAACTGGTGATGTTCGATTCCTCAAGCACAAAGAATCTGGCAAGGTCAGATTAGTTATGAGAAGAGACAAGACCTTGAAGATCTGTGCAAACCACTACATTTTACCTGAATATACTCTCAGCCCCAATGTCGGAAGTGACAGAAGTTGGGTTTACAATGTTGCTTCCGATGTCAGTGAGGGTGAGCCTGAAGCTCAAACTTTGGCCATTAGATTCGCCAACAGCGACAACGCCAATGCATTCAAGGAAAAGTTTGAAGAGGCCCAAAAGGAAAACAAAGAGGCTTTCAAGAAATAAATCTCTACCGTTGCATATTGATGTTTTTTTTTTAAATCTAGTTGATGCTAATAATATGTAGTGATAGAAAATATGTTTATGATATTTGACGTTCGGAAATTGTAGGATTACAACTAGTGTAGTTAGCGTTAAATATAATGCTATGATTATTATTTAATTTGTGTTATTCTGTATAAATTAATAAAAAATAAATAGATATATAAATATAAATATGAATATAAATAAATAGGGTGGGATCAAGCGTTCACGTACTGGAACAGTTATAGTAATTTTAAACTATAAACAATAAATGCGACTACCCAAAGTGTACAGTTAAATGGATATGTTGTGGAGCATGACTTGAAATTTGACCATCATTTGCTGAAATATCTACCATTATTTGGAGTCTGTCAACTTCAGCATGCTAAAACATTTAGGAAAGTTTGTTACCAACAGTTAGAGTTCAGTTTATATCGAAGATACCCGTCAAATGACACTTGCAGTAAACTTTTAACTTAATTTGGCAAACAGGCGAGCATAATATCTGAAACCAAAAAAAAAAAAAAAAACTGAAATTCCAGATTAAAGTCCAATTAGGAATTACTACTCATCAAATATTGATATCAATCATGCCTAAAGTAAATGTTGCAATAAGGCATAACTTTACCATCGATAGACGATGGGCTCTAGATCTACCGCTCGAACTGACTGCTGTTACTGTGGATGTGGACGAGGTTATAGTGGCAGTAACTAGACTATTAGTACCAGTTGCTGAAGCGCCAGTGGACGTTGATGACTCCACAGTATTTGCTTCCATATAAACCGTTCCGTTTAAACAGAGAACCGTGACGTCAGCAGGCACTGTATACCATGGACCTCCATCACAAGCTATACTGTGAACATTAGTGGAAACACTATGAGAACCCATATCTTGGTAACAACCTTCTGTGAAGAAATATTATCACTGGGAATTCTCACTATTCTTATAGTTGGAATGTAAGAGGACTAGACCGGCAAAAAGGGGGTAAATATTCGCTCATCGTTAGAGGAATAAAGACAGAATGAGAGCCATCTAAAAAAAAAATTAACGCAATTCGGCTGCAATTACCTTAATGCATATTGTGGTAGCTAAGTCTTAGTTTATGTAAGCGGCAACGCAATGGCATATATTGATCGGTATGAGGTCGTGTGTGTCGATTAACTTTTCTTACAAATACAGCGTAAGTTTTTAGAAGCCTTGAAGATTAACTAGTGGCTATGTGGCTATCCGAAGAGTCTCCTCAAACGGCACTATCTTCTTATGATTCAGCTAGTTGTGCCGATTACTTCTCCATGAAATGTCTCTAAAGCATCTATTTCAACATGCTAATAACTTAGTGCCAATGATATCACATAAAAATTCTTAATTGATCTTAACTGTATTTTTTACTACATAACCGTATCCAGCATGTGGGTATACTTTCCGTGCCGCTGTGCGCGCATTTGTTCGATACATCAGCAACGCTTGACACTAACTAAATTACTGGTATAAAATGTAGCTGGCTGAAGGAACAGTTAACCTCTGTCATGCTGCTGAGTTTAACTGTAAAACGGTGTACAGTTACTTCTATAAAACGAGGCAGTGCTAGGAATATCGGAATATATATAGTATGAAGGACATCAAGACAATAACGTTAAATATTCATCATTTCCATGAATATATAACAGTACAGAAATCTTCTTTTTATAACATAAAAAATCTCTTATATATTACAGTCAATTTGATTTCATGTAAGTTTAGACAGGTCATCTCCGGTTGTTGTACGTAAATGACCTTGATTTGAATCAGCCAGATCGCACAATTGACATAATTTTCTCAAATAAATGGGTTTATATGACTTCATAAATTTAATAGCTGGTTTCTAAATGTTTATACGTTATATTCTCAATATCTCCATTGCTTTTCTATTAGGTAACTGGAAATTAAGGATCTTATGGTTATGATACTGCCGTTGCGGTAACGAGTTAACTTACTCTATTTAATGCATCAGCGAATTGATGATGGAAAGATGTGTTGAATAATTCAGATCAACTACATAAAAGGCAATTATCTGCTTATTTTAGATTAGAAAATTAGTACTGTGTGGTAAGTTACGGTTAATATTAATAGCTTTTAATTGTCTTTATAACGGTACATAGTGGTTGCTATAGTTACATTAAAATAGATATTATACTGTAGAGGTCTTGTCTTGTGAAGGTGGAGAAACACAGCCGTACAAATTTAAATCCACTAAATGTTACTGTACATGCATTTATCTGTTTGCTACAAAATTGAATCCTTCCTAAATAGGAAGTTAAACAGTCACACAGACCCAAAATTACTGCGGTATAACCTAACCTGGACAGTCAATTCTATGTGGAATATGATATTTTCTAATATTCACCGACTCTGAAATTTATCGACCGTCAACGACATATCATAGTAAAAATGGTAAGTGGAATTGAAGTTCATTAACAACTACCAACAAGAATAACATGTCTAACATTCAGAGCGACAAGAGTGCTAACCCTATGAGAGAGCTCAAGATTGAGAAGCTCGTTCTCAACATCTGTGTTGGTGAATCTGGTGATAGATTGACCAGAGCTGCTAAGGTTTTGGAACAACTTTCCGGTCAAACCCCTGTCTACTCCAAGGCCAGATACACTGTCAGAACTTTCGGTATCAGAAGAAACGAAAAGATCTCTGTCCACGTCACCGTCAGAGGCCCCAAGGCTGAGGAGATTCTCGAGAGAGGTCTTAAGGTCAAGGAATACGAACTCAAGACCAGAAACTTTTCTCAAACCGGTAACTTTGGTTTCGGTATTAACGAACACATCGACTTAGGTATCAAGTACGATCCTTCTATTGGTATTTACGGTATGGACTACTACGTTGTTGTTGGCAGACCTGGTTTCAGAGTTGCCCGAAGAAAGAGAGCTAGAGCTCCCGTTGGTAAGCACCACAAGATCTCTCAAGAGGATGCTATCAAGTGGTTCAAGCAAAAGTACGACGCTGTTGTCCTTGACAAATAAATAATCGACATGACAACAAGTCTGTAATCTTTTACTTTTTACCCTCTCATTTATTTTCTGTTGTTGAACTCATTTGGTTTCTGATGGTTTGATGAAATGAAATTGCAAAAAAAAAATGTATGAAATCATTGGGAATAGTTTTGGTAACAGGGAATTCAAAAATAAAAATCCGATATGTATTAAATGATTGTAAAAATAAATCGAATAATAAAAACGTATTTGGTTGTATTGTATTGTAAAAATATTTGAGGAAAAAAAAAATTTTTTTTATTAATATCCTTAAAATGCTAAATATGCTGAAAACTGTATAAAAATATGTCTTTTAAATTAAATATCGACCACCATCTAAATTATATATCCTAATTAATCTGATTTTTGCTTTTGGTCATTATTAATGCTATTACTGTCTGTTGGTGTAAAAGACGGTGATGCAGTCATTTGTGAGATCCTTCTAATGCCCCATTTTAATAAGATGGCTACCATATGCCAACAATTAAAATCGGGCCATAAGGTATCTTCAAATACTATCATGGTAGATTCATCTGTCTCCCATAACATGAAATCACTAAATCTTTCTATTCCACTGGTTCGAATCAAGATATCCAATGGCGGACTATCTTTCATGTACATATGCTGAGTTATAGTAGAATCATCTATTGATTCGGGGTCCACCTCACCTACTTTAGCTGATTTAACTATTTCTTTAATAGAGTGGGTAATATCATCTCTGGATGTATAAGGAAAGCAGATTTTAAGTACTGCTCGATTGTTTTTGGCTGTTGAAGATTCGGCTCGTTCTACCACTTCCAAAACATCTGCTGGTAATAGCTGTCTATTACCTATAATCTGCACTCTAATTCCATATTGATCTGCCAATTCTCCATTATCACACACTTGTTTTAGCTTATCTTTAACAATCTCCATTAATGCATCTACTTCTGATGCTGGTCGTTTGAAGTTTTCAATTGAAAATGCAAATACCGTCATAACTTCGACTCCAATTCGATAGCAAAACTCCAGTATTGAGGAAAGTGTCTCAAATCCAGCATTATGTCCTTCCCATGGTTCCTGTTGTCGTTTTCGTGCGTATCGTCGATTTCCATCCATAACGATGGCTATATGTCGTGGAACTGGTCCTGTTCTCATCACGTTGACCAGGAATGATTTGCCCTGTCCAACGACATATTGGACTCCTGGAAACCCTGAAACAATACCCATATCTAACGACCAAAATCTACTGTCTTGTTTCAAAAGAAACGATTTTGTATGTGTATAAATAAATATGAGCAAATACCGGTGATGAAGACAGCCAGTTAGTTTGTCTTTCACTTAGTAAATGAGAGCGCAAGGTGCCATGCCTAATAGGGTAACTGAACACCTAACTCCTACGGCTTATAAAATTTAGATTTCAACCTAAGCAAAAGCTTATTAACATATATAGCATTAGGACAGCTGTATTACAGATATTACTATTTCTGTTCTTCTCTCTTTATTTAATATATTAAAATCCCGGCTCTGCTTTTTAAGGTATCAAATTAGCTAATCAACAAGTAGCAAGTTGGAAGCGTTCTTAGGCAGACTTTTAAGTTAGCCAATTTTAGCCTACCCATTGCCGAGATGAGATCCGCACAGATCTTTACACTAACCGATAGTCTAAGACTACTACAACAAACTTATACATGAGTATATATAGATATATATATATATAATTAAAGTTGTTTTGAAAATCTCTGTTAAAATACAATCATAGCTAATATAGCACACATAGCGTTGTTTAATATAATATTATTAAGCTTCTTTAACTTTTTAACTACTACATATAGCTTAAGCTTGGCTTAGTTCAGTTCAGCCCAGCTTTACAGCTCCTACCTGCTATATAAATATACCACCGTAACTGATAAAAAGCTTACCTTTTAATTGATTAACAATATCTCGACTTCAGCCATTGCAAAACAGTTTAATAGCCAGCATGTCTCACAATATTATCTTGTAGGTGGTTGGTTAACCGTGGTGAGTTCTTATGGTTAATTGGATCCACACCTAAGTGTCAATCTATACAGCCTCACCATCGATTTATTTAGTCGGGATGAAATTTCAACAAGAAAATCTGTGACCAAACTTTTGAACTTCAACTAGTCAACTTACTCATAGATAACTATTTGGTACCAAAATCGTCTAAACTAAAGAAACATTTTTTTTTCTTCTTTATTTAGTTGGTGACGGATTGAATATTGCTGTGGTTGCCGGTTTGACAGATAAAACTCTCATCTATCAATATGCTCCGAGTTATACAACGCCCGGTGCAAAGGCGACTAGTAACATGGGTTCGACCTACACAATACCGATGTAAATCATTATTAGCAGAGGCCATGTCTTCTATTGAGCCAAATAAGGCCCCTCAGTCGGCTTTCCAATCGGCTGTCAATTCGGCTGCCAAGCTTGTCGAGCCCAATACTCCAATCAATGACCCATTCTCCATAGTTTCTAAAGAAATGAGTACCTTGGCCAAGAATATTGCCAGCTTGCTTGGGTCTAGTCATCCCACCCTTAACAAAGTTGCATTGTATTACTTTCAATCTGAAGGAAAGCATATACGACCATTAATTGTATTACTACTGAGTAGAGCCTTATCAGCCATTCCTGCCAACGAACGAACTAGAGGCTCGTTAGACGAATCTGATGTCAAAAGTCATAAGCCTATGCTTGGTGAAGGCATTGACGACCCATTAAGTCCTTTAGGTATCTTACATGGAATCAATCCTGATATTGTCTTGAATCCATTAAGTAGACCACAAGACCCATTACCAGCCGAATCCAATGGCATTCTTCCCAAGCAAAGAAGACTTGCTGAGATTGTTGAAATGATCCATACCGCTTCTTTATTACACGATGATGTTATTGATAACTCTGCCACTAGAAGATCTATGCCAAGTGGAAACATTGCATTTGGTAATAAGATGGCTATTTTGGCTGGCGACTTTTTACTTGGACGAGCTTCTGTTGCCATTGCTAGACTCCGGAATGCCGAGGTTATTGAATTATTATCTACAACTATTGCCAACCTTGTAGAAGGCGAGTTTATGCAATTGAAAAACACTGCTGTTGATACTACTATGGAGGCTAATAGAGCCAGTTTTGAATACTATATTCACAAGACCTATTTAAAGACTGCTAGTTTGATGTCTAAATCATGTAGAGCTGCTGCTGTTCTATCTGGTGCCAGCGATGAAGTGGTAGAAGCTGCTTATGCCTATGGACGAAACCTTGGTCTCTGCTTCCAAATTGTTGATGATATGTTAGATTACACAGTATCGGACTCTGATCTTGGAAAACCATCTGGTGCTGATCTGAAACTAGGATTGGCCACTGCTCCCGTATTATACGCTTGGGAACAATTCCCTGAGTTGGGAAATATGATTCGACGAAAATTTGATGAGCCTGGTGATGTTGATACTGCTAGAAAGTATGTTGCTGAAGCTAATGGTGTTGAAAAGACTAGACAATTAGCCATCAAGTACGCTGAGGAGGCTCAACGTCAACTACAGATCCTTCCAAAGTCTGATGCATTAGATGCTCTTACCCATTTAACACAAGCTGTTTTAAATAGAAAAAAATAGACCACTTGCAAAGAGCAAAAAAAAAAAAAAAAAAAAAAAAAAAAAAAAACCGGCCAGGTACAAAATAAATTTTTTTTTTATTTCCTTGTTCAAATGATGTCATCCAAACCTGCCAATCTGTATAATACTGTTCCTGTTAGACCTGATTCTAGGGAATTGCTATCATCACAATCAAGAATTAATGATGAGTTAGTGATCCTTTCTATCGAGACCATAAAGTATCTCTCTATCATTTCTTCCATCTCGATAAAAGTCACATTAAAAGCCACAAAATTGTATATTGCCTCCTCGACTAGACTAGCATCCATATCTTCACTTTCAGTGCCTTCCATGGTTATTTCGATCAATTCGAGAGCACCAGGCAAAGAATCATCTTCATATAAGTTATTCGCCCTTGGCCGTAGTTTATCCGCTATGTAGTCCCGTCTTGAGTCATAATTACTAACAAATCGAGTATATAACTCCTTTTCAAGCACTCCATCAACTTGCACCTGTAATAGCGATAAAATATTAGAATATAATTTACAGCAATTTTTATTGTCTTGAACAACAGTATCTTGCATTGAGCCTGCCTGTGGCAAGTAAAAGGTCTCTACAGACATTTTACGGTTGTACTCAATCCGCTGTAAAGCAGTCATCAAATCTACCAGGGCTGTAGGTTCAACAATATTTTGTACTTCTTCTTTATAACGCATAAACTCCAAAACTGATCGGATAAAGTTCACATCGTTCATCAGCTCTATTGTTGTAGTATATTTTAAACTATATGAGCGTTCCAATTCTGAACTCTGGCTCACAAGAGACATGCATGCCAAATAAGTCGATTTATCCAGACCATCATGAACAGCACTAAACTCGCAAATCCAATCAAGCACAGGATCACGAGTTTCAAATTGTTTGCTTTCTGTTTGAATTGTCATTTCACCATTATCAGATATCTGCCTAACTGGATACAAGTTTGAAAGAGACACATTATTATGCAACTAGTTATAATTAACTGTTAATCTAAAGTTAACATTGTTAACTTACCGTAGTTAGTTTTATTAAACGTTACAGTGAGGCTCTAGTCATATTAGAGCTAGCTCTCTGAAGAGAAATAATATATAAATATATTCAAAAACAAGATCTTCTAATAAATTTGAATCTGAAATAGGCTACTAAATAATATTTTGAGTCTTAGAGTTAGTTGGTTTGTTTTCCCTTTTTTGCGTGGTTCTATCGGCTGTCCAATAGAACAGTTACGGGATAGCCCATAATATTCAAACAATGCCAGTGCTAGGTTAGACATCATGGTACAAATTAGGTTATTCAACATCCATCTAACGATGAGTATTGAACCTACATCCGATGTTATTACGTTAATTCCAATACAGCGTGATGTCTATGGAACCAGTTTTGCCTGTCATGATCCTAGAAATCCGCATCAAGCAATACATATGGCATATATACTGCTGTCGCATGGTATTATTCCTCATACGTATTCTCTTTTTCAAGCCACATCTATCGAAAATGAATATACAAAGCAAACTATTCGTCCTATTGCTATATTAATAACACCTCTTCGTCATGGGTTTTCTCATGCAAATATACTAGACCTTTCACAGATAGGATACATTTCAACTGACCTTCGTCAGTTTGATCCAAGCGGACCTTCAAATATACGCCTTTCATATTTGACAAATCAATTGGGAAAGCCTAGTCTTGTATTTCATAACAATGAGAAATACTGCTACCGATGGACCACTACAAAACTAGATAATGGTGATGATAAACTGGTTCTGCGTAGGCAGCTTAAGCCAAATGGAGGATGGTCAGAACAAGTAGCGGAGGTTAAAGCCAAATCCTATACATCACCACTTGATAAAGGACCTCTTGATTCTATTATTATTGATGAATCAAAAGTGTCACCTATCCTTGCTATTCTAAGTTGGCAGATATGGAAATTGGGATTCGGCAGGAAGCCCATGAAGCCTCCACGTCTTCCTAAATTACTATACAACACTGCCTTTGAAGATGACGGCATACCTATCATTAAGAAGAATCCTGCTAATACTACGGATGGTAAAGAGCTACGTAATATTCAAAATGGAACAAAGCCTGTGGATCAAAATAAGAAAGATATGCTCCTTATAAAAGTATTTACCAAAGACTCTCTGTACCGGTATATTCTACCAAATTGGCAACTGTATCTTTTATCGAGTGAATCCGAGAGATAGCAGTTTACTTAAAAAAGTACATTATATAATAATATTAAAAAGAATTGAATTCTTGAATCAGTAACTGTATAGTAGAATTAACGGTTAGGGTTATTCGCGACTTAAGCGCGTATAACGCGCCAGTAATATGCGCGTTGCTGCATGCTCAATTATAGCTTCAATATATTAATACTTCCAGAAGATTGATAGTTATTATTTTGTATTTTTTTGGCATTCGTATTTGCCATCTGGAGAAAACTATGATATCGCTTACAAGGCAACAAACACCCATAAACTCGTCGCTAGAGGATGATCAGTGTTGTCCCATTAGACCTATTAAAAAGCAGAGGCTGATTTCATTTAACGCTGGTGAAAATCAAACACCAAAATACAACAAACCGCTAACGGGTCCGCCATCTCTTAGAAGAAGATTACTTTCGAGAAAGTTTGGCTATGATGAATCAAGAAGTTCACGATTGCTAGACTATTGTATGTATTAATATCCAATTTTTTGATTCATAATTTATTAACTATTCAGTGGATTACAAGTATGAAGCAAATACATATTGTTCTTCCGGAGACGACCGCTTAATTTTGAGCAATGATATGGACAGAGGCATCCCATTCTGTCTTTCGACATTTAACAAACATGCTATTGCAGCCGTTGGGTTTGAAAGAGGTCATCTACTTCTAGTGTCTACAGCAGATAATGGTACTTTAACTAAAGGTGCAATCCAAGGCGCTTCAAATGAGCACCATGTAAACTCGGTATTCGATATGTCCGTAAGCTCTGATGATCGATACCTTGCCAGTTCTTCGGATGTAACGATTAAAATTTGGGATTCAACATCAAACCAAGTGTGTCAAGAATTAGTTTCTTCTTCTTCTGGCTCTGTTAAGCAGGTTAAATTTCATAGAGAAAATAATAATATTCTTTTAGCATCTTCAAGGTCGGGCGTTGTGAGCTTATTTGACCTTAGAGAGAGCCATTCTCGATCCCGAGATCCAGCTCTTAACTGGGTAGATGCTGGTCACGAGTCTACCTACTCAATGAGCAAATGCCATGACATCAAGAGTGGACTTTTGAAAAGACAGAATGTCAGTGTAACCTCAATATGTTGGATAGGTGATCATAAAATGGTTAGCGGGGGAGAAGCTGATGGAAATTTGAAACTATGGGACTTACGAAACTTGATATCCAAGAAACGACAATCCCCCTATCGCATTTTGACTCCCTCTGAGAAAGGTTCAAGCAAGTATTTTGGAACTACTTCATTAGTAGCTGATTTTGATGACAACTTAATCTGGGCTATGTGTCGTAATGGTACCGTATATTCTTATAATATGTCAGGAATTGACAATAACCCCATGCATAGGATCTCATCTGATAATCTTGAAGTGACATCATTTTATTGTAAAATGGCCCTGGTCAAACCATCTCAAAAAAATATGGGTTCATATTTGGCTTGTGGTGGTGAAAAAGGAATAACATTGATCCCTAAGCCAAACCAAAGTCCATTTTTGACCAAGCCTGTTTTATTACAACATGCCCATTCTAAAGAAGTGACTGGTGTAGCTAGCCAAAATATGACTGGTGAGCTTCTCAGCATTTCTGATGACTCCACTTTACGATTTTGGTCTCCTAATAGACAGTTATATGGAGAATTATGTACCAACTCTCATACTGAAAACAGCTGGATAGGCTGGTCAGACAAAAAAAGCAATCAATAACTTAAAAAGAAGTTTTATTTATTTATTTATTACAATAATACAATAATATATTAACGAAGTTTAAAGCCACCATCTATAAACTCCAACTCCTCTTCTTCTACCTTTAATAATAAATATTGTTCCAATTCATCCTGACTCTTGGTATAAGGTGTTTCACTAGGCACAAGAACTTTAAGGAACGAATGGATTCTATCAACTGGTAATACACCCAAGTTTTTCAACATACCAACAATATAAGACCAATAAATTTTCATTTCTTCCAAAGCTCTCTCTGCTGCTGACTGAACATAAGAGTCAACTTCATTACCTACACTTACTCCTTGTCCATCCAGAGTCTCAATAACTTCATACTTTCCACTATCACCCAATTTTAAGATGGCTTTGTTTATCCAAGATTGAATCAACAGCTGAGTTGAGCCTTCATCAAGACCAAGCTCTTCACTAACCTCTTCTAAACTCTTAGGACCACTCTCAAATAAATATATCACTGCCGCCTGATCTGGCGGTACATTCCATTCCTCTGTTCTATCCTCCAATTCGAGCTTTACATTGACCAGACCCAAGTTTTTTATGAAACGAAGGTTTCTATTTGTCTTAAGTCCAACAAAAGTTTCTGAAAACAAATCAATCTGCTCTTGAATAGCAGAAGGAAGTTTAATTTCCTGCTCACGAAAAGCCGGCCAAAATAATCTAGACAGAATATTGACGTGGAAATCATTCGAAAGAAGCTCTCGTTGATGTCTGTTAACAATCTGATGAATGTTTTGATCAATCTGCCCACTTTCTTGCATGTCACGAACCATGACTTCTACATTTTGCATTTCCCTATCACCAAACCTCAACTTTAACAATTCCAAATCATATATTGCATCCTCCAGGCTATAATCAGCACCTTCAGATTTAAAAAGAAGACGGTTAGCAAACACAACCACAAACTCTTTTACAAACAATTCTTTATTCTCAAATAAAGTTATCATGCTTGATAAGAAATCAGTTGTTTGGCCAGTCACAAAATCTGCAGGTGCATCTACAGGATCTGGTTGCCAATTGATATCCAACAAATCATCCATTGGTTCATTAAGTTGGATATTACCAGAGTTTTGTAAATCTGTTGATAGATAATTCGACTCACCATTTCTAAGTAGCATTTGTAGCACAAGCTCATGTATAGTGTCTTCTCTGTCTTTTAAATATCTTCGTATAGGCCTTGAAACTTTATCAAGAAGTACACCCTTAGGGTCAATTATATTAAATGCTTTTATTGTTTTGATGTAACCCGCAATAATTTGTGCTGTATTCGCACCTCCATGTAAAAGGCTCTTAGTGGTTGCTTTCTGGAACTCACTAACTACCCTTGATCGCTGAGATGGGTGCTTTAGACACTCTTTCAAGTCGTGAAGAGCTGGGGATTCTGGATGATTCATAACAATCTCAAAAAGTTCGCTTATCCTTAAATCGCAGATACAATTTTCACATAGCTCTAATAGTTTTGTTATTAGAGTATTTTCATCTGTACCAAGGAGATTCACTAGTTCAGGAGCCAATACTTCTAAAGCCCACAATCCTAAAGGCGCTAAAACACTCTTACTATCCCATTTCCCTCTATATTCTTTATCGCAATACGACATAATAATTCGAGATACCGACTCGGCAAGAATAGACTCCATTGCTGGTGCTAATCCTATCCCGCTAAGAAGTTTATAAAGACCCCCAACAAGATGAGAATTGGATCCCAATAAGTTGAGTGATATGAAATCAATAATGTCTGATTTGAGGGTATTAATAGAAATATACAGTCGAAGAATGGCAGTGAAGTCTCTCTCTAAACTAATTAATGTGCTTGGCGTAAGTTGAATAAATTGCAAGGGGTACCAAAACTGGTTTTGAATCTGATATAGCCACGTGTATAGGCCCGAAATTCTTTCAAAATTACTTGAATACCGCCGAAACTTTTATTAGAAAACTACGTATGTAGAGTTCTGTGCTAAAACTTACCTTTTGATCTAAACTATTAACATACTCATGCATTTCGGCTACTGTTAGTCTCATTATCACACATCAATATTTAACATATACGTACATTCATATATGGGTATTAATTGATCTTCAAAATCGGGAATCGATTCTATTTTTCGAAGGACATCATCAGTAGGTTCTACCAGTTAGTTTTGATCTCCACAACGCCAGAATCCTGTACCCACCCAGTCGTTCTACATTTGGATTACCAGGTCGCAGCCAATCTTTGACAGAATCCCATAACTGAGCTTCCAAATCATCTGTGCCAAATTGGTATTGGCCAAAAACCTGGTCAAAGGTTTTGGCTGAAATGGCAGTCATGGGGATATTAAGTGGGTTAAGTTCCAGTGTTTACATGGCGATATATTTATGCAGCTTAGTTCAGACCTAACCTAAATATCTTCGGTCACTATGGGTTAATATAGTAGGACCTGCATAGAAAACTAGAACCACCAATAAAATATTAATATCATAAAATAGAATAATCTTGAGATATTAACTAGAGATAATTGCACCGAAGTGCTTTATAGCGAGGTTGAACTTTTGTCGGAAAAGAATGGTATATGAAGAATAAAACTGTACCTAATTATGCCCAATGTCAACGAGTCAGCTTGATAAAAAGGGTTAAGTTGCAGTACTTTCTGTATAGTATAAGTATATAATTATATTTGATTCTACAAAAGTAAACAGTGTTCAATACAATCTACTAAAAATTGAGCATTATAATGATGATGCTGATCATCATAGCTAAGAACTCTCCACCGGACAATCTGGCCTTCGCTTGCGAGCTTGCAGTAGACATCCATAAGGTATAGTTACCAATAGTATTATTATTGGACTTTGTGCTCTTCTCAGCACTTCCGCTACCTTGGGAATATATAATGTCACTGCTGTTTTGTGCTGTGATATTTATACTAGAGACATTCACATTGCTTTCCATTCTTCCTATTTGTTTCATGGCAACTGCTACCGTATTGGACCATTTAGGCTTCGGTGCACTTTCACTAGAAGTACTATTGGAAACCACCTCTTCCTTTTCTTCTTCAATGTAGCCTTCTGTAGTTACTTCTATATTTTCTGCATCCTGAGGTTCATGATATAGGGTGTAACAATCGTCATCATCGCTACTAGGGCAGAAATATTCATTCTCTCCGTCATAATAATATCCACAGTCGTTATCATCATCATAGTCGCACTGAAATTGCTCATTTTTAATTTCCACATCTTGATGAGCCATGATAGAATTATCACAGTTTTCCCCTTCGTTGCAATTGCCCCATCGACCCGAACCGAAGAAGTCACAGAATCCATTACAATTGCCTTCGTCATCAACACTATTACCATAATCTGGATAATAGTATTGAGGAGGTGGAGGAGGTGGTGGAGGAGGAGGTGGAGGAGGCGATTGTTCAACTGGCTCATAATTATTGGTATCGTCATGATGTGAAAAATGATCACGCCAGTGCGGTAAGCATTCACCATTCTGACACCCTTCTTGTGATTCAACATCTTCGTTAAAATTTAATGCTCCTACAGTAAAGTTTGAAGTTTTAGGGTCTGCTGTAGCTATAGGATGGGATGCAAAATGCTCACCAGGTGATGGATTGATAGTGCCCTCACTGAAGGGAGCTGTCGTTTCTTTGCTCTTATCTGCCGATTTTACAGGAAGTAAAGATGTAGCAATAATAGGGTCATCTTTAGCCTTAATTGGGAGGCTAGTTGATATTGTTGTCTTTAGAGTAGCAGTGACTGTTACAGGTTCCGGTGTTTTGGTGTGTGTAATAGTATGAACTTTTGTTAAGGTTTCGAAAGGAGCTACTTTCGTCAAGGTTTCGACAGGGTTTACTTCGATGATATCATCAGGTACAGGAGTATCTAAAAATTCAGGCTCAGACATTTCGGCAGGTACCTCTTCAAACTGAGGATTGTCGTTGATAGGAAGATCTTCAGAATCATTCACATCAGGGAAAATATTTGTACATTCATCTCCATAACATTCTTCCTCAATATTTCCATAAAGCTTCTCAATTATAGAAGGGAAATTCATAAATCTGTGAGGTTTTGTTATAACTGGACAGTTATCTCCTTGACATTCTTCAGATACCTGATTATTTACATAGAGCCCATCCTGGTTTTCGTACTTTTGGTCTTGTTTCAACCAGCCTCTGAATCTAGTCCCAAAATCACGGAAAGGAGATACAATTCCTGCAGCTTCTACTAGAGGTTCTGGATCATCCATTTGCTCAGAAGATGGCTTACCAAAAATTGAACCGTCAGATCTAGCAAATATATGATTATTTACTCGATTGTTATCATTTGAACCTGCGATATGAGCGTAACTATCATAATCATAATTGTAGTCATCAGGAGAATCGTCACAATTCTCGGGGCTTTCTCTACTTAGGTACCTTTCCATAGAAGGGTACTCGTAGCCATACAAGTCTTCATAAATTGGATGAGACCTCCATAGGAAACGTTCATCATCATCAAATCCATCATCTATATCATCGTCACAGTCGTCATCATCGTTATCCTCAGAGTAAGTAAGCCATGGGAGCATAGTCTTGAATCCTATTGATTCAATACCAACTTCCGAAGAACAGCTAGCTAATAACTTCTCATCTCTGTCAGACAAGGATATATCCTTTAGTTAGCATATAATAAAAAGAAAAAAAGGATAAAACAAACAAACTGTATAACCTTACCGAGTTTGGACAGTTCTGAGCGCATGTAACATGAATGTCAAAAGCCAGGCGACAGGTGCAGGATTTATCTTGTGGAGAGCAGGACTTAAGTTCTTGCTGAGACCTATCAAAACAGCTTATATAACTGACGGAGTCCTTATTATTAGTAATGATATCATCTTATTTCATGCTTTACATACGCATTTGGGAGTTAACTGGTTTAAGGTTTCGGCTAGAGTATTTTCATCAATATTTCCATTGGCAGTTGCAATTGCAGCTAAAGCAAATTCAACTATTAGAGCTGATTTTAAATTCCACATTGCTATTTTCATCAGTGCTCTAAAAGGACCCAAAAGTTTAAATTCAAAATTAGACTAATATAAATAATAATAGCAGCTCATTAGATTTAAAAAGAGATCTCTAAAATGTTAAAATTTATGGTTTTGTAGTTTTTGGATTATTCCTCCAGCATAGCCGATTCCAGGATTTATGGTTTTTTATAATCTATACCATAGTAATTTCGAATATTCTATCTAATAGTACTTTTTTTTTTTTGGTAAGAATAGTAACATGAATAATAATAGTTTCTCAAGGATTCATTTTAGCATAATTTACATGACCACCAAGAATATATAGAGATTGAATGGTAATAATTTTATGTTCGAAATAGCGTCATTGCTTAAAACAAAAGTATAATTACAATAAAGAAAAGATCGTCATTATTTAACTTTTAAAAGCAGTTTTTAGTTTATCTAATATATGAAAAGTTATACAGTAGCTCTTTAAGCAGCTTGAATCAAGCTTATCTGAAGTTGAATTAAAAGGTTATTATTAGCTTATTAAGCAGTACAGTGTACCAGTACATACATCTTAGGACCCCTATGGTAACAAGCTTAGCAACCTACAGTTGCCATGTAAGTTAAAAAGTTAGTGCAATAGCTCGGCTTAGATCTGATTTGAATAATCAAGCTTTGTTTTAAGGCAAATTTCTTATCTAAAGTAGTGATAACAGAAACTCAAATATAACGTTATGGCGGCTATTTTTGAAAGATGTTTCAGTTTACTTAGAGAGAATGAGACATTTTGACGGTATCATTGAAGATTCACCAGCGCCGTAGGAAAGGTCCTTAAATAGGATAGTAAACGCGCAAAGTGGCACATCAAAAATCGATAGGCCTGCATAGCCGTTGAAACTTCCTGCACATGGAAAACAGAGATGAGAGAAGTTTTCATTGAGATCAGCTACTTTTACTAAAGGGGTTTTTAAACAACAATTGAAAATAATATATAATAAACAATTTCTTTCAATATATATACTGGAAATTACACTTTTGTCATGCATTTCTTCCTGACAAATTGAAACCACTGTCTCAGGTCGGGTGTGTGGGTCACCTATAGTGGGTTGCGTATTTGCTCGGATCTACTTGTTAAATTTGTACATTAACTATATGTGGGCCAGACCATCGGGGCTTGGCTTACAGGTATTAATACCCTACTATAAGCCGTTTCCAGTGCGATCTGCTGTTATATATATATATTTATTTATTGTTGAAAAATGACAAACTCAACTCCGCCTATAGATGCTCCGGTCATCATTATTGGTGCTGGTATTTCTGGTGTTAAAGCTGCTATCGACTTGACTAATAATGGAGTTAAAGTTCTTATGGTAGAAGCCATGGATCGGGTTGGCGGTAGATTGTTGACATATAGTGATGATGAAGGAAGAGCTTATGATTTAGGTAAGTGTATGGAAATCCTCAAGACACTTTGTACTCATGGTTAACATGTAGGTGCATCTTGGTTACATCATAGTTTGCAAAATGAACTGTTTGAATATGCTGTAGATAAGATGGCCAAATTATATTACGACGACGGTGAACCACTTTACTATAAAAATGACGGTACTCCTATTCCCTCATCATATAAAACTACCAAAGTTATGGACGATATATTCACCAAGATGAAGATGGACTATGAAGATCTAGAACGAGAGGACGTAACTCCTGAACAATATGCATTGAAGTTTGTAGAGACTCACCCCTTGATCTCCGAAGAGAACAAAGCATTAGCTCCCCAAATGGCTCGAGCATTTTTGGAATTATGGCATGCTATTTCTTGGGATAAGATTTCTGCCAAGTTTGGACAAGAGGAGACTTTTGGAAGAGATGCCTTTGTAGTGGAGGGTTACACATCCATATTCAATAGCATTTTCAAACAAATCAACACAGAAAATTTCGAGCTCAAATTAAATACCCCTGTTAAAGAGATCTCTCATAATGCTGTCGATAAAATCTATACCATAACTACCGATTGTGGTGAAAAGCTTTATAGTAGTTATGTGTTAGTTACTATGCCATTAGGACACTTGAAAGACGTTCACGAGACATTATTCCCACCTAATAGCATTCCTACTAAACTTAGAGATGTCATTGCTGGTGCCGAAATTGCTGCTCTTGGTAAATATTTCATTGAGTTTGATGAAGTATATTGGCCAAAGGATATAGATACATTCCTTATTCTCGGAAATAATAGTTCCAAGCTTGAGCCTGGGGCTTTCCCAGTTGTATTTACTAATGGGCATTTGGTCTATGGCAGACCTTCACTTTTAGCTCTTTCTGCTCCTCCATTAACTCATTACCTCGAGAGCCATCCTGAAGAGATTCCTCGGTTTTTCGAGCATGCTTTTGAGGCTATTAGAGTCGATAAATCTAAGCCTGCTCCTAAACCCACCTGGATCAAGGCTACCGACTGGACTAAAAACAAATACTTTAAAGGCAGTTATTCAGCTCTTCGAGTTGGTCAAGATTATTATGAAAATATTTTACCTTTTATACAAGGTGTTGACCGGTTAAGATTTTCTGGTGAACACACTGTTATCGAGGCAAATGGTTGTGTTCATGCTGCTTATGGAACTGGAAGACGTGAGGCCCAATATATCCTTGCTGATATGAAAGGAGAAATCCCGTTATCGCTTGTTGACCGCAAGTTTTAGAAGTATAAATTATAAGCGATAAAAATTTTTCATGTAAAATAACAATATCAATTATTTTAATGATACTATATTTATTTTAAACATGTAATTCTTGTAAATCATTAAGGTGATAGCGTTAATAACGTTAATAGTTATTTCTTCTCGTAAGGCTCATATGCAGTTAATTTGTTTACACAGCAAAAATACAAGCCCTGGTTAAATTAAACTTAATAAACGCGCGTGTACATACAATAGAGGACAATCCTGATGGCCAACCAACTATATACCCCTGCTCACAGTAGAGGTCAGGTTGGCTATTCTGGTTCATGCCTAGAAAATGATATTGGAATTGTGTACAAGACCTCAAAATCCGAATACCTAGAGATACATGACAATGTCGTGTACTGGATCAAGAATCGAGCTGTGATCCGGAAGTTTTCCTATACAAACCAAAGGGTAATTGCTGCAGAACTCGCAGTTTTCGATGAGACCAAATCAATTGGAAAAGTGGCGGTGATATTTTTGTCTGATTTGGTATATGTTTATAGACTCAGTGGAGTATCTCTTACCACCAATATCCCGTTTGTGGTCAAACGAGTATTCCCATTTAAGAACGGATTGATATTAGAAAGAGATACCAAAGTTGAAGAGCTGAATTCACCCAGTAAATCTTTTTCTGCTAAATTCTTTACAATGATCGACCCTATTCTTGATTATGGTATTATTGTATCTTCGTCTACTTCTGCTATTTCACCTTCCGAGACTATTGTATATTTCGAGGGTACTAAAGGATCTTCACTATGTGTAACGTTCAACATGGATAATTCTACCTTGACCATGTACCATGTACGATATCTGTTTCGAAGTAAATCAAAAGCTATGGCAGGGAGACGAAGGAGTTCCCGCCGAAGATCATCTTCAATTCCTCATTGGAGTAGTAATAACAATAGCAGTAACGACGAGTCAACTAAACCTTCCAGTACCCCATCTTCCTTAGATCAAAGGTTGTCATTAACTAGGGCAGAGTCAAGTTCGCAACAAGATAGAAGAGCAAGTGTAGATCTGAAAATGGAGTCCACTGCATCCGTCGAAGCGGTATCATTTGACAGTATGGCTCTTAGAAAAGATATCATTTTATCAAAAGTTCTATCAACTGAGCTGCCGGCGATTCCTTCATGTGATGATTTGAAGATAGTGAGTCATATTTTAAATGATATGGAGAGTATCTGTGTGTTGTCCCGGGAAAATAAGGCTATATGGTGTTATGAGATTCGAAAGTCCAACGGGCCTATTGATGTCCCAGTTCTAGAGCAGTCTCAAGTGATTCCAGCGAAAGACATGGTGATAATTTCAGATAAGAATTTACTCAATAGTAGCACTTTATTGATTTTATCTCCCGACAATATTATGTATCTTAGAAACCCATTCTTTAATGTGTCTTCACTACCAATTAACATCGTGGACAACCAAACTCAAATACTCGGCCTGCTACATTGTGACGGAAATATTGTTACATTAAACACTGAAAATGGTCTCAGCGAAATTGATATAACAATATATCCTAAGAATGAACTGGTAATCAAGTGTTTTAAAGCTATTGAATACGTGTTGGATCCTCTAACAAGTTTAACATTCCTGTTCTTGTGGTCTGCTGCATCCTCCCGAGGACTGTCTGAATGGGATTCTTTTATATCGGCTATTTTGTGCTCACTAGTCGACTTTCAAGAAGGTTTTGTGGCTATAGAATCTTCAAAAACCTTACCAGGTGTAGCATTAGTATCCCGGCTTACCAGTTCGTGGCAGAAACTGGCTCCTTCCAACAGCCAATCAGCTGGCGTTGAATACAGAAAGCTTCTAAATTATGCTTTTGAACTAAAACAAACTTCCATTGCCTCCGAACTCGATTTTTCAGAAATAAGACAGCATTTGATTCTTTGCCTGCATATAATCCGTGAAGATTATAAGTTAGATATCAATTGCTCTCGACAAGTAAAAGATATTGGATCTTTGTTATCATGGGTTACTCATTATGCTGGATGGACTGAAAGTTGGACAAACTATTATGAACAAAAGATATCAGACCAAGTTGACTGTGAGTTCTTATTTCATAATCCAAAAAGAAAAAAAATACTAACTTTAGCTATCGATGTAAGCATTGTCCAGATGCTCGAAAATCCTCCAAATATCTTTTTGACCTTATCGACGCTCATGTCCCCTCCTACCCATCACTTTACTCTTTTAAATGAACTAACTAGAGATTCTAGAGGAGATGAAAAAAGGATAACAAAGAATATTATATGCGTTCTACGACTATTCCAGGTTCTAAACAGCCCTGATGCTACTGCAAAATCGATATTTGAAGCCATAATTGGACTTAAACTGACCCGATCTGATTTAGATAAGTACCCTGAGGGAGTTAGAATCACGTTATTAGAAATAATCACATATATGATAGATGATGAAAATATGACAAGTGATCCAAAAGCTTTGCGACTACTGGAGCGAAACGATCTAATAGGTCTTATAAATAGATCCAAGCCTGATAGTTCTGATATTTTATCATCTAAAGATACTCCTCAAGATGTTAAAACAATTGTACAGACGGTATCAGACCATGATACAATGGGCGCTTGGGATGGACAAGCAGAGGCAGATAGGATTTTGATATCTAGATTAATCTTCTCTGAGGATCGTAGGTTTCATGAAGTGACTAAGTTATTACAGTCATCGAGATTACAAACTGCAACATTAGTTCAGTCACCAGACTCAAATGAGCATGAATGGATGATAGAACAACAGCGGTTGTTCAAAGCTATTGCACTACGAACGTTTTCAATTCCTTTCGGGCGTGCTGCACTATTTTATTCTGCTAGAAGGCCTCTTGTTACTGAAAAGTATCCTATTCCAAAATTGAACTTCAACGTATCTATTAAACCATCCAATGTCACTATAACAACCCCACGAAATGGGTTTTCTGAGGAGAATCTAAACTGGGGCTACTTTAACAATGGAGTTTCTGCTGGATTGACTGTGTCAAAAGATGCAAGAGATATCAATGGAAGTTGGATAGCATTCAATAAGCCACAGGTGCTCAATTCTCAGCATGCTGGGTTTTTGTTGGGATTGGGATTAAATGGTCATTTAACTAAATTAGAAGAATGGCACATATATAACTATCTTGGCCCCAAGCATATACCTACAAGTATCTCTTTGCTTATTGGTATGGCGGCTAGTAATATTGGAACAGCAGATGCAAAACTAACAAAGGTATTATCTGTACATACAGTTGCACTCTTGCCACATGGGTCTAGTGATTTAAATGTGTCATTACTTGTCCAAACGGCAGGTATTATTGGTATTGGACTGCTATATTGTCAAACTAGAAATAGAAGAATGACAGAGATACTACTAGCAGAGATCGACGTATTCAGTAAAGATCAAAGCTCCGTAGAGAAAAATGAATCATACTGCTTGGCTGCAGGTATGTCACTTGGCCTTATAAATCTTGGAAATGGCAACAATCTCAAAGGATTGGCTGATACTCATGTGGTAGAAAGACTATTGGAATCAGCTGTTATCTCAAGTGATGTCCATCCCGTTGAAAATTTTGATAGATCTATTCCTGGTACCATCATGGCCCTTCTTCTGTTATTTATGCGAACAAACAATGCTGCCATGGCATCCAAGATAGATGCACCCGATATTGAACAAAGAGTCAACTATATAAGACCTGATGTACTCTTTTTGAGAGTATTAGCCAAGAATCTAATTATGTTTGATAATATAGACTGCACTAGACAGTGGTTAGAAGAATCATTGCCTTTAGTGTTCAAGAATACCCATTCACTTAGTACTATTAGCAGACCCAAGAGCGACTATATGTCTTATTTCAATGCTGTTGCTGCACTTTGTTTATCAATTGGTCTCAAATATGCCTCAACGGGAAATGAAGATGCGAAATCCACACTATTATACTACTTGGATCACTTTATTCGTCTATCTGAAGTACCAACATCCAATCAAGACGAGGTGATTACTCGACAATGTTTGTATAATTGCTTAGGATCTGTCTCTCTAGCAGTTTCCACGATTATGGCTAGCACAGGAGATATCGATGTTTTCAGAAGATTGAGAATTCTTTATGGTAGAACTGCTGACCATATATTGTTTGGTAGCTCAATGGCCAATCAAATGGCAACGGGAATCTTATTCTTAGGTGGTGGACAATACGGATTTGGCCAGTCAGACTTATGCCTGGCAGCTTTGGTGTTGTCATTTTATCCCCTTCTGCCAACTTCTCTAAGAGACAATCGATCTTCCCTGCAGCCCCTTAGATACTTTTGGACTTTGGCATGTGAGTCTAGGTGTATTGTTGTTCGAGATATCAGTACTAAGACACCTTGTAAAATTGAAGTGGAAATCACTTTAAAAGATGGCCACATCTTAGAAAGATCAGCTCCATGTATCCTACCCCCGGTTGGAGACATTTCACGAATTTCTATTAATAACAACAAATACCTCCCTGTTTGCATTGATTTGGAAGATAGGCATCACAAGCTGACCCAAGCATTCTTAAGCTCTCTGACGATATACATCTCGGAAAAGACATTTATGCAAAGCGTTGTGAAGCCTACATCATCGTTTACCACTACCTTTGATTTATTGGAAACCTGTAAGCAGAAGTCAACTGTGCCTGACAAGTTAGTCGAAGGATTGAGACTTCTATCACGGACCGACAAGATTACGAGAAGCAGTGTATTATCAGGAAGTAAGTACAAATTTAATCCTGCCTTATGTTTTTCCTAATGAGATACTAACTGTACAGCTAATTTCCATATAGAAGAGCAATTACGGAGTACTCCACTGGATCTTAAATTGACACTTCAGAATATTGCTAAAGATCCAAAGTCTGCTGATGATCTGTGGAATCTGCGTATGTTGTTTGACTTTGACAAAAAATGGAGCCAAGACTCTCGGGTCCGGGTACTTAATTCGACCGATATCGATGAGATCAAAACTCTCCTTTATGCCACGAGGAAAAACATGAAAGTATAGCTAGTAACTTGCTATTGAAATTTTTATTTTTAATATTTTTTGTTTCATAAGTTTTAATTGAATTCAAAATGTACTATTATGCAATTATGCCAAATCGGTGTTTTGACTGATTAGGAATTTATCCGGCATCAAATAAGGCATGGCTATCGCTGTAACTATCCCCTAATGAGGGTCGACCAGTTTTTCAACTGAGCTGACTTTACTGTTTTAAACAAGATTTGTACCATGTATTACCCTGTCATAATACTAGGATCGAACATGTCGAAATTCAGGCTATTTTTTAAACCGCTTGACGCTGATCATCTGCGTTTAGGATTTAACAAACGGCATGTCAATATCGGGCCGATATGTATGGATATTAATAATCGTAACTAACCCAAATGCGCCATGTATCTCCGAATATATATAATAGTCTGTATCTTCTATCAAAGTAAGATTGATCTCCTATTGTAAATCTGTAGTTATAATTGGTATGAGTGTTGTAGAAGGACGACCAGGAACTGATCGAATAGCTGAGGAAAAGACAATTTTCCCAACTGGAAATGAAGAGAATGAAAGTGTTAATTCAATTGATGTACAAAACGAGAATGATGAGGAAGAAGAAGAGCAAGAACCAAAAGAGAGATGGAATTATCCTAGAAGGAATTTGATGAAAATATCTGCAGCATATTATGGATTTCTTGTGTTTGGTATGAGCGACTCGTCGATTGGTGTGCTTCTGCCCAGTTTGGAGGCACATTATCATTTATCTTATTTAGTTGTATCTATAGCATTCCTAACACCATTCTGTGGGTATATATTTGCAGCATTTTTTAGTGATAAATTGCATAGGATTCTTGGTAGATGGGGTGTGATTGTTATGGGTACAACGTGCCAATTAGTATGTTTTATAATCAGTATTACTGGGCCCCCTTTCCCATTATATCTTATTGGATATGGTATTGGGGGATTTGGAAATGGATCCTTAGAAGCAGCATTAAATTCATGGATAGGTAATATTGATAGGGCCAATGAGGCCATGGGACTTCTTCATGGATTTTACGGTCTTGGTGGCATAGTTTGCCCTGCTACATTTACTGCTATGATTGAACATGGCATTAAATGGAATATTTGCTATGCACTAATGATTGGAATGAGTATCATATCAGTAGCATTTAGTGGATTTGCATATTGGGGAGATACTGCCGTTCGCTATAGAGAACGAGTTGCTCATGAAGGAACCAGTAATCAAAGTAGTATGTCGGAAGTTGTTAGATCCAGCTTAGTTTGGTTACTGGCATTCTGTCTATTTGTATATGTAGGTGGTGAGGTTTCGTTTGGAGGTTGGATTTCTACATTTATGATCAAAATAAGGCATGGAGATGTTAATAAGATGGGTTATGTTACTACTGGGTTCTGGGCTGGTCTTACGTTGGGCCGAATGGTTCTGGGATTTGTAGTAGGCTACTATAAATTAGAAGAAGTATTTGCCATTGGATATATTCTCAGCGCTTTAGCCTTCTTATTGATTGTTTGGCTTGTACCCCATTTAGTTGTATCTGCAGTTTTTGCTGCATTATTTGGAATTGTCATTGGCCCACTTTTCCCTACCTTTGTAGTTGCTGGATTGAAAAAGCTCCCCAAACATCTTCATGTAAGTGGTGTAGGCTTCTCTGCAGCATTAGGAGGAGGTGGTGCTGCTATACTACCATTTTTAAATGGTGTCATTGCTGACAAGTACGGACCCAGAGTTTTAGGACCTTTAGTTGTTAGTCTGTTTGGAGCTATGCTAGTTACATGGGTTATCTTTTATAAAATATTTTGATTTTATCATTGGATGCATTCTTTTATTTATACACATTTATATGATAATAATAATTAATATTAAATATCCTTATTCGGCAACGTTACCAAGAGATTGACCAACCCTCACAGTATCTCCAGCTTTTACCTTAAATTGGAAAGTTTTAGGAGCTTCAAAAACCAGGACAACTGTACTTCCAAGGTTGAAACCTCCCATTTGTTCACCCTTACTTAGTGGATGGCCACCTAATAAAGGACTGGCTCCAGAATAAGTAGCTTCATAACAAGTAGACTTTTTAATCTTGTTTCGTTTTTGTTGCTTAGAAGCTAGAGGAGTAGTTTCATCACCAGAAGATTCAGAAGACTCTAAAGAAGCAGAAGAAGGTGCTCCAATATAAGGATGTTCGTAAACGGTATTTGTTCTCAAATCTTTATCGAAATGAATTCTAATACTACCAACATTAGTAGCACCTACAGGAGTCATGCTGAAGAATCCGTATTTCCATTTTCCTAAAAGGGCAACTCTTTCATTGAGACAGAACAATCCAGCAAGTCTTCGTTGAAAATAGGGAGCGACACTATAAAGTTCACCAGCAAAATGTCTTCGTAATTGAGCAACCCAGTTTGTAGGAGAGTGGAATCTATGATAATCACCAGGAGCAAGATAAATTACAGCAAAGAATAATTCCTTTTGGCTATCAGAAGTGAAGTTTGGAGCAGCCAAATCCTTGGAGACATTAATCACCTTTGACATACTTGCCGAATCAACAGCTGCATCTCCTTGATCTTCGTACTTCGTAGTCCTGGAAGCACTATGCTTATCATCTCCAAGCAAATCATCTACAGTATAAGAGATTCCATTCATAACAGCGAATTTCTTGTGTCGCTCGATAATTTCTTGCCTATCATGAGCACCAAAATCAACCACATGGGAAGGTGCAGTTAAATTGTCATTACCACTGCCACCAAGTAATGCATCTAGAGAATAAGTCACACCTTTAACTTGTTCAACCTTCCTATCATTAATGACTCCTAGATGTAATACTTTACCATCCGCAGGAGAAACAAGAATAGAGTCATTGTCAATAGGTCTAGCTCCAGGTTTTAATTCTCTGTAGAAAAATTCACCTAGATTGGAATACTTGGTAAGATCTTCTTCAGCAACCTCATCGAGATTAGCACCGAAAACATAAGAGTAAAACTTAAAGCCAGGAGCTCTCATCCACACTGGCAAATCAATATCATTTACTTTACCCCAAAGTCGGGACATAGCCTTTAAGGGCAACGTACTGTAAGCAGCAACTTGCCATGGCTTTGCAGGCTTAGGAGTCTCTTCTTCATCTTCATTTTCAAGTCGTTTTCGTCGTAAAGCAGTCCAAAGAATAACGGTGGTGACAGCAGGAACTGCCCACCAACGCCATCGAGCATTTCTAGCGCCTCTTGCACCAGAACTAGAACCAAATCTTCGGTATCTACCAGTATTGAAATTCAGGTTACCAGAGTTGGATCTATTGGCCCAAATAGAGGTGTTACGACGGAATCCTGGTAATCGCAGGGTTTTGGGTAATTTAGCAGAACGTCGAACAAAATTGCCTGGTCGAGAGTTAGGGATGCTGCTAAGACCACGCTTGATAGAAGCTACTGGGTTATAATAAAGTAAATTTCGTTTAGGTCGAGGAATGGAGGGAAATGCATATCTGTAACCGGGAATTACTCTAGGTCGATTAGATAACTGGGCTAAACTCGATGATGATGAACTATGCGCTGCAGTATGTTGATTTCTTAACAATGTCAATGGACCAGTAGCGACACGAGCTCCGACCTGGATGACTCTAGCAGTAACAGTAGTAGCTGTCACCGATACAGTAACTGCGGTTCTAGCAGCCGAAGAAGTAAACGGAGGAAAAGGCATCTCTTATAAAGTCTTCTGTCTCAGTTTTCTATTTAGTTCAATATATGGTATAATTAATTCTATTTTTTTTTTTTTTTTTTTTTGATTTTCGTCGTTGTTCTTGTATTGAGGTAGTATGGGTATTTTAGAAACAACGAACGATGATCACACTGATATCGGTAACTCTATATAGTAATAAAGATAACAGTACTCACTAAACAAAACTTAATGATCAATTGTTAGGTTAGTATTATCGAGTTTGGTAAAACCGGTTCAAAGTGCGAGGAAACTAAGTTGTATATTTATACGATGCAGTGAAATGTTCAAGGGTATGGAATTACCCTTTTGTTTCGGTAAGTTAACCCATCTGGTTGGCTCCTATTTGGCTGTGCATATTTAGGTCTGCTGCATTTATCACTAACTGTTTACAATCGGTATAAATAAAAAAAAACTTAGATATTATCATTTGACTATTTTCCCTGAGATAAAATCTCGTTCTATATAATTATATAAGGGATTCTTATATGAGCTGATACATAGGGCATTTCAGATAATCTAAATAAGGATAATTCTTCGTCGGAAGTAATCGGTTATTTACATTAGCAAATTCATGTGTGAAGCACACGACAAGTTTATAAACAGCTAATCTACATACCACCAAGCTCCTATGTACTCTGCGACATAATTGGATACTATTCTCTGGCACATGAAGATTCAACAATGATAAGGGGTTTATTTATGTGGGTCCTGGCATAGTGTGGGTTATCATCGATTGCAGGCACAGTAATTACACGATCACATGCGAAGTTAAAACGCAATTGTCCTGCATTTTCAACTCAACAATCTGAGATTCTGTTTACAAAATCACTCGGCCACGCAGCTTTTATGACCCCACTAGCATTGAGTTGAGTTGAACAATAGATACATAATGTAACAAAAAAGTTAGTGTATTAATGTTGATAGTCTGGCGTATTTGCATTTATGGGGTTTTTGGTTTGGCAATGATTGATCTCCACAGTAATGGCGTGGAGTCAGGTATCAGTTAAACAGTATCACCACGCATTAGGGGTATGCTATCACGATGATCTGCAATAATATCATCTTTCAAGATTACAAAGAAATTCTTTCGGCTTTTATTAAGATGTCACTGATTAAATTCCAGCTCATATCTTCCGATATATACAACACAATTTTCAAGTCCTAGATATTTGTTTGGTGGAGAACCTGTCTCAGGGGTCAATTGATGCTGTTAGGGTAACGTTATGCCTGTTATAGAGCGCGTGAAAGTTCTTCAGTCTTCACATAGAATAAAATATCTATCCATTGATACAGCACCGCCATAACAATGTTAATAGGAATATCAGGGGAAAAGTGCTCTGGAAAGCACTCTGTTGTTAAATATTTAGAGAGTCATAGATTCTCTCTACTCATATCAGACTCCGATCTTGACCTTGGTCAGGAAGTACAAAATCGCGCTACTTCCGTCATTAGCCTTCGCGATGTCCCTGTAATAGATCATAGTCTACAGTACTCTGTAGATTCTAATGGTATTTCTAATGGTGTTTCCAATGGGGACAGTACTAATAATCTATCATTTTCTAAATTTGATGACCTCTTAGATCATTGTACTAGAAATTGGTCGAAAGATTATATATGCTTTATTACCAGCCTGACCGAACTGGAGAAAGCTGTCAAGAAGCCGTTTTTCTTACATTTGGCTATTTTTGCACCTACAAAACTAAGATGGGAAAGATTCACAAATAAATATTCTTCTAATACCGATTTTGAGACATTTATAAACTGGTCTGATGAGTATAATTATGGTAAACAAGTTCAAGGAGCAGTGATGAATAGCAGAGCTAATATTGCATTATTAAATGACATCAACCACATAGAAGTGTTGTATGTACGATTAGGAAAACTCAATTTGATGGATCAGACTCGTCTTCGACCATCTTGGGATGCGTATTTCATGCGGTTAGCAGATTTAGCAGCTTTACGAAGCAATTGTATGAAACGAAGAGTTGGATGTGTCTTGGTCAAGGAAAATAGAGTCGTATCAACTGGCTACAACGGTACCCCACGAGGATTATTAAACTGTAACAAAGGGGGTTGTCCTAGGTGTAATGCTAGTGATGGTTCAGGAACTTCTTTATCTACATGTTTGTGTTTACATGCGGAAGAAAATGCAATCTTAGAAGCAGGCCGGGATCGGCTTGGGTCGAAGGGCATTCTTTATTGCAATACCTGCCCTTGTTTGACATGTAGTATCAAAATAGTTCAAAGTGGTATTACAGAAGTAGTTTACTCACAGTCTTATAGTATGGATGATGCATCTGCCAAAGTTTTAGCAGCAGGGGGGATTGTTTTACGAAAATATTCACCTCCTCCAGAGGGTCTATTAAGCATTGATATGTAAATAGAAAGAACTCAAAATGAATAATATACATTGGTTATACATATACATATATATATATAGATTTATGCAATTGTGAATTGTCTAGGTTTCCTTGTAAGAATAAGGACCAGGCTTATCAGCCACTTGAAGGTCTAAGTTACCTTCTGGGATAACCTTTCCATCAACACTAATTTCTCCAACCAAATGATCTCCAGGAGCAATAGATCCAACACCCTTTGGAGTACCGGTCAAAATAATGTCACCGGGCTCAAGAGTCATGATGCTGCTAACAAAAGAAAGGATTTTAGGGATGTTGAATACCATCAAATTAGTGGAATCAGCTTGTCGGGTTTGGCCATTGATATCAAGCTTCAAAAACACATTATGAGGATCAGGAATCGAAGATTTGGGTATAAAGTTGGACAAAGGCAAGAAAGTATCAAATCCTTTAGCAATTGACCAAGGTAGTCCCTTTTTTTTAGCTTCTTCTTGAATATTTCTAGCTGTCAAGTCAAGAGCCAAGGCATAACCATCAATAGCATCAACAGCCTCCTTGATTCCAAAGCTATCGGGGTTAACATTTTGTAATTTCTTTCCAAGAATCACTGCCAATTCCAATTCATAATGTAAATTAGTACCGTGAGGTCGGAGGATGGGTCCCTGATTGGGCGCTAAGATTGAGCTGGTAGGTTTCAAAAAGAAGAAGGGTTGAGCAGGTGCCTTATTATTTAGTTCCTTAATATGATCAACGTAATTTCTGCCGATACAGAGAACTTTACGTGCTCGTTGAATATAAGCAGTTGACATTATGATTACTTGTAGTGTTCGTTAAGAGGTTAAATTTACCTCTTCTGTTAGCCTTCATTCGTCTATGTGAGGCTAGGAGAGAATTGCGTTATCGGACTTGTAGATCGAGTTTGCCGGGTAGCGTTACCACTCTCCGAGTACGGGCGGACAATCTCCATATGCGGAGAATCTCCAGAAATTCCAAGCTTTTAAAATGCATATGGAGATTCTCCAGAAATTCCAAGCTTTTAAACTGTATCATTATTTCATAAAACTAAATAATTAAACTAAAACTAAAATTAAAATTAAAGTGAGAAAAAAAACTTGTCGAAAAGTAAGAGGTGTATAACTTTGAACCCAGCAGGTTATAATAGAGGCATCCATCTCTAACTTAGCGTTAATAAATACAAAACCGTAAATAAAACATAAAAAAAAAAAAAAAAAAAAAAAAAAAAAGAACATATGCAAATAAGACATGCAAATATTATCTATATAAATATAACTTACGTCACCAAAGAAATCCTTTCTTAGGCTTGGATTCAGACTTTGACTTTCGATTCTTAGCAGCGGCTTCATTCTTAGAATCTACAATACGAGTCAATTTCTTCAAATATTCGGAGAACTGTTGCTCAATAAATCTAGCATTCATTGGTATGGTTTGGGCGCCTCTGGAAATAGCATACACCTGTTCTTGTAATGAATCTCGTAATGATAGTTCGCATTTTCTGAAGCCCTTCTTTATAGTTCGTAAGAAGTGCTTATGGTATCGAGGTGTCATCCTTGGATATACTTCAGATGCTTTTCTGACTGCTTGGCGGTATCGACAATCCACAAAACAGGAATAGTTCACGTTATAGCCATGTCTAATCTTTGCACCAGTATTAAATACAAATGCACGTAAATAGCTACTAGCCTCTGAAGTCATTTCAGTAACTTGATGCAACGATTTTAAATAGAGTTCAGATAATACTGGTAAATAACGTCCTGACCAGCTACTAAAAGTCTTTAGGCTATCAACAATTGCTTCAGCTCCAATTTTAACAACTGATGAATCAATTCTAATGCTACTTAAAAACTTCATAGAGTGGTGAATACCAGAATCAAGTAAATGACAAACATAGTCAGTAGCATCTTTAGCATAGCTTAACCCAATGTCTGAATATCTAGATCCTGCTTCGAAGGCATACAAGACAAAAGATTCAATCAATTCCATAGAGTTTTCTGTCTTTACAATAATATTTCCAGTCAGTTTCTTAGCATTACCTTTTGCCTTGAATAAAATAGCTTTACCAGTCTGTTGACCCCATTCAGTTGAATTTGTATTGATACGTGGCAGTCGTATCATAGTAAGAGTGCTATAATAGAACATAGAAAGTCTTGAAACCAAAATATGAATTCCATCTTTAATTCCCAAATACACTTCAGAGGTGATACTGATAATAGCATTGCTTATATTATCAGCTTGAGCATATACATTACTTAACACTGATTCGATACTGTCTTTAGTAGGCGAGATAATACCGGAGTTGTCGTCCAATACACTAGAAGTCTTATTAGCAGAAGTAGGATTGACGTACCATTTGAACCGATTGTAAATAGAAACAGAATCACAGTGTCTAGGTTCGGTGGCAATAAGATCTTTTCTAGTCCAGAAAATGCTAGACAAAGAATTTGTTTGCTGAGATATGCACAGCGCAGAGGAAGTTGCGGAAGGAAAACTAACAGTCAATGCAGTCTTTTCTGATATAGAAGAAGACGAACAAGGCTGACACTGAGCTCGTATTGAACTTAGTAAATAAGACTCTATAGCAGAAGGCACCAAATTCATATTGTTGCTGTTGTCGATGGGTAGAGCCAGCTCTGAAGGATATAATGCCGCGATAATAATATATATGGTTAATAAAGATACAATACCAATATAGCTGGATGTACTTGATATTCCAGAGGGAAAATACCAAGGTCTTGAGGCTTTGGCTGGTAAATATCGAATTAAAGTCGGCGATTTGAGTCCCGGATATAAAATCATAGCAGCAACATCTTGAAATTCAATCTTATAAAGCTCACTTGTCGGTATAGGAACACATTCACTATTTTTCGAAGATCGTTCAGTTAATTGGTATCGAGGAGCACATTCAGAGCCTAAGATGTGCCAGTTGTAAGGGCTGACACAACTTGGAGCTAATATAGCATCAGATATAGGAATTGCAGCAATATTATGATCAGCTAATAGATTGTATACAGCAGCAGCTTCGAAAGAACTTTGATCATCAGCCTTGATAGTATAGTTAATAACAGCGAGGGAAGGTTTGGAAAGATCAAGTTCTCGATCATCAGTAGGGTCTAGAGACAGTCGGAATGAAAACCTATCATCACTCACATAAGTTTTAGTGATCAGTTTCTGGTTTAATCCATTTCCAATATATTGACAGTAACAAAGACGAATACGAATACCAAGTTGCTCAGCATACAGCTTTGAAGCCAAGAATCTTGTATAATCCATAACCTGCTTTTCATTATTTCCAAATCCAATTAAGTTGATGGTAGGCTCATTATCCAGGCCAGCAGCAGAAATTCTTAGTTGCTTCTGATGTGATACTTTTGTCTTGAAAAAATTATAATAAGATGCTCGTCCAGGATAAACAACCGATCTTTCAAAGGATTCAAGATTGGCAGAACTTAAAGGTTCAACATTAAAAAAAGCTGCATTTGATAGCCGCTCCCACACTTGATTATAGGCCGTACCATTTTTGGAACTGGAAAACAAACCATCTTCGTTATCTTTATCTTTAGAGTCAATTGTACTTGTTGAAATAGAGGCATTTGAATTATCTATTTGGGGCATTCGCAATGTCGAATTACTACTGGACATACTAGGTAAAGTTGTACTATCCAATATACCCATATTCCTGTCTTGACCAAATAAAAACCTATTAAACAACGAAGCACTGGAATCAACATAATCACGGCCATCATTGTGATTGCGAATATCGATATTTCCCACCGCTTCAGGATAATAATCAAATTCAGAATCAACATCTGCATCTGCGTCGTTATCAGAGTCAATCATGTAGCAAGCTGCACCACCATGTGCAGGTGACGCCAAGGGGGTAGTGGGCGAGCCGCCAATCCCAGAAGCAACCGAATCAACACCATATTCATCAAGATATTCATCATTGGTATAATCGCAAGTCAATAAATTCGAACTTTCATCCTCTCTCCCAATAGTATGACGACGTCTTCTAGTCTTTCTAGAACCAACACTAGAGTTGGTTGTGGCGGGTATATCCGAACCACTGGCTGGGGTGGCACTAGAGCCCTCATTAAAAGAACCAGGGGGAGGCACAGCAACATAATCATAATCATCAGAATCATCTTCAAGAGCATTTTCTGATGATGAACCAGTAGATAATACAGATCTTGTATCATAATCACCTAAGGAAGAAGCTTGATCATCTAAATCATCTGATAGAGTGCCAGTTTCAATGATCGAATACTGAGAGTCCGAAGACTCAGACAATGGAGTTGACGAAGGTCTTGTGATGACAGCAGGCCAAACATCGTCTGATTCCTGATTCATAATGTGAAATCAAACAAAATAAAAGAATAATAAATAAAAGATAAAAAAAAAAAAATAAGAATTCCCACTGGTTAATAATGTTGAGAAAAAAAAAAAAACTGATATGTTAGACGCTAAGCCGGACTTGTTTGTAATAAGTGGTTAAATAAAGGCACAGTAGATAATGGTAATGAAATCGGGGGGAGGGGAGGAAACTATTGGGGAATTAATTATGGTGAGAGATCACTGGATTAATTTATGTGGGTAGTGGCAAAATTTTATGTGGTATCAAACAAGAATATTGAAATTGACTGCCAGCAAATATAGCCCATAATATCCCTATTTGGAACTATAAATTTGGGGGCCATTATCGATAAGGACTTGCCCAAAACCTTCTAAGTTACCCAGCTACAAAGTTGCACAAGTTGATATCAAGTTGCGTAGAAACAATGTGCGGTAACCTCGTTATCTTCCGTGTTTTACCTAGATCGGCACATATCTGTACCTACAAATTGAGACCTGCAGTATCTGCTCCTGAATCCTTCAATTGATCTATCTAATATACCGCTAATATATTAGTACTAATCTACTTTATATACTATTAAATATGATAACTATTTATCAATAGCGACGATAAAATTGATTTTCTATTTGTCAAGTTTATATTAAGTTTAGTTTCTCAATAGTGTGTTTTATAACGGCTACTATAGTTAACTTTACATAGGGGGGATGGGTTGTTTATGCACCACAGATAACAGACCGATTCTACGATTCTAAACCAAAATGAACCATAAATAACTTACGCCAAAACTAGCTCCAAAACAAGATCTGAAACTAGGTATATAGACAGTTTATTTATGTCTGGTCTTATTTATTTGTAATTGAATTTATATGCTTGAAATTCTTGGAGGTCTTATTACATATCTAGAGTAAAGCTATGTTGTCCCATGTCTGGGATGTGGAATGTGGAAGGGTCACCGGCAATTAAGTAAGTCAATTAGTTGGTTAACTGTTGCTGATACTCAGTATTTATATTAAGAAAGAGTAATTATGACTCATATTAATGCTTGCTTCTGGCTATACAAAGAAACAACAGCAAACAGTGGAAGTTTCAAATTTGTTGAAAAAAAATAAATATAAATGTATTATTATTTAAGGTCCAGCCAAACTGGTTCTACAACATATATTCAAGGTAATCTTTACATATAGAGTGAAAATAACTGTGTGGTAAAAAAGATTGAGATACTAGTACTACTGTACTACCCCTGTATCCCGTATCTGTGACAGTGTGTTAAGTAACTTACACTGTTACCTGCTGTATTAGAAGCCTCTCTTCCCGAGATCGACAGTTGCCGATCAATTTTGAACTACCCCGCCCCTAGTAATGTTCAGGCTGCTACTGATGATGTAGATATATTAAATGCTTTACATGAATTAAATTATAAGATTTTTATCAATTTAATATCGAAGATTGATTATAAAACACTTTTAGATGTTTTGTTTTTGTTTCTATTGATTGACTGATAGCTACTTTTACTGTACTAGTCACCTTAGAATGCTACGCATAAGGCCAAGTTAGATGGTAATTTGGACTAGCTGGCCAAGTCCTAAAGCTTCTTATACAAACTAACAGCTTGTAGTTTTTCCAGTTTGCTTCATTATTAGAATTATTGGTTTGTTTCAATTTATGCTCAAATGCCGTTTTAAGTTCACACTCTATATTATGAATCTTGCCAGCACCGACAGGAATATCAGAGCCATATCTCAGAGCCGCTATGCAAGTTTTAATTAAATCCACCATTAACGGGGAGAATATTATTAGAACAGATACCCACGTCATGACCATTTCAACTGAATAATCGATTTTTTTGTAGTATTTAGTTCAGTAGTATTTATTTATATGCCAAACTTATGGATCTATATATATACTACTAAATACTAAATAAACAAACCCAGGAATATGTTGTAAATGATAAATAAATAGAAAGATAACCAATACACGACAAATAGAAGAAAATCAATAAATGATAGTAAAACAAAAGATAGCAAAATAAAAGATAGCAAAATAAAAGATAGCAAAATAAAAGATAGCAAAATAAAAGATAGCAAAATAAAAGATAGCAAAATAAAAGATAGCAAAATAAAAGATAGCAAAATAAAATAGTAAATAAAATATAGTAAATAAAATATAGTAAATAAAATATAACCAATAAAATATAACCAATAAAGTATAACCAATAAAGTATAACCAATAAAGTATAACCAATAGAAAATAACCAATAAAGTATAACCAATAGAAAATAACCAATAAAAGACCTACTTGGCGAAAAGATAATATACGACAATATAAATGGTAGTGTCCACTACTTGATCCTGAGCTTCCACTACATCCTGAACGGTACCGCTGGATCCTGAACTTCCGGTCGACGTTGGATCACCATTACATCCTAAGCTTTTATCGGACATGTATTTGGCAATTTCCGAAGCTAATAAAGTTTTAGCGGGACTTGGTATAATATCAGTAGTAGTCTTATTGGCTTGAGGAGAGCTAGTGCTGGGCAATACCGCTGGGGTTATATCTTGTTACTGCAGCTGATGTAGAGGATGTGTGTTTTTCCTCAACTCTAACAAATCCTCCAAGTCCCGCTATGTCCATATGTCCACTCCAGTGGGTACGCCAGATGTAACTTGAGAGCTTACAACGCCATATTTAGAGCTAGAATGAATCGCAGCAGTACGGTTGTAATTGGGTCTCCTATTGACATATTTAGAAGATTGAAATAACCTTGACCCGATAAGTATTTCACTGCGCAGTGATATAGGTACGGCAGGATACATCTGGGGTAAACAACTTCAAAAGAGTCAACAGGTTGTAAATAACAACTTGTAATAGTTAATTCTCTAATTTGCAGCTATATAAAAGTTGGGCTTTTACCCTATTGAATATAAGGCTAAACTAATATTTTTTTTTTCCAATTTAAAGTAATAAACTCCTTAAGTAGCTCTTATATAATAGATCTACGTAATTAATATAAGCCAGAAGCGGCTAATTTACTCAAGGTCCAGGGCACATATCACGCTATAGTCATTATAGTATAGTGATACCTTGTTGGATTATTTCACTAAGCCTTAGAAATGGCATGTAGACTAAATCTGACTAAGACTCTAGGAGTAGAAAATTAGTGGTATATTGATAAAGAAATGTAATGTTTTAAATCATCAATTAAATCATCAATCAATATTTTTCTTTATACTTAAAAGTATGGATAAATAATATTGATTTATATTAATAGTTACTGTATTTACACTGAAGAGCAAAAGCTATTTTTCCTTTCCAGTTACAAGTGTAATTATTCATCAAACTATTCAGCAAAGTAACGTTGTATCAAAAGATTTGGCTCGCTATTAGATATTATATTAACACTAAGGCTACTACCTTGGATAAATCCCGAATTAAAATACCGCTCTGTTTTATATGCATATAGATTTTGCTTCGTTTTTTGCTTCGTTCTTTGCTTCGCGTATCAGCACTCTGCTCCGTCTACAATAAGTACAAATCGTTAAACCCTACTACAATATATATATATTTCGTCATGATCTTTTGATCGTTTTGTCTTTTTGTTGTATATATCATCGATCACCCCTGCTATATTATAAAAATGAGGGGAATTTAGACTATTTAATCCTTTGAAGAAGTAATTTTACTTGTCAATGTTGGTTGAGGATTATGTGGTCTGTCGGACCGACATACAGGTGTGACCGACATAGAGGTACATGGTGTATGTCGATAACGGTCCGTTTTCTGTCACAGCACAACAAAAAAAATTTCAACAACTGTGCCTGTCGCCGAACGCTAGTCGGATTAATTAAAATTACTGAAAAATAAACTATAGTAATTAAAATGGCAAATATTCGACCACCCAACAGGCTGGTAACCTCAAAATGCCTCATTCTCCAAGCGTTGGATTAACTTTCATTCCTGGAGAAGATGGCATATCTAAAGCTATGGGAACGTATTTATGGGGAAATAGAATTTCCATATTTTTCATCTTTAGCTCCTAATTTTGTGGGGAATCGACGATCTTCAGTAACCGGTCGCTAGGCCATAACGTTAGTTACTGGTTTGGTGGGTTGGTGCATTTGCAGCGCATCCTCGCCAGCCCTGCTGCCAATTTTGTAACTTTTGTTAGCACAGTCAGCACAACTTAGCGCTGGCTACAGCTAACTTTAGCTGTTGAACCCGCCGCAGAATAGGTTTCCAGACCCTAAGTTTAATCATTTTTTGGCGCATACAAGAGGCAAGTGACGCAGTGCCCTTTCCCGGACCGTCTGATCCACCATTTTAACCAGTTGAAATTCTATTTATTAATAACTTATTTCCCTTCACCTCTCCTTTTTTTTTTATTATCTACAATTATCGATCGACAAGTTTCAATTATCTCTAAAAATATTGGTTTTTATTTTGCTTTTTGAGCCCTTTTAAACATTCTTTAGTGATTGTTATCGTTAGCTTATTGGTTTTTACAGAGCTTGTTTATATTTATTTATTCTAGAACTTATAGCTCTGGTGTGACTATCAAGGCGAGTCCTCTTTTATCACTTTTTTTTTTTTTTAAAGTTCTCGTTAATCTTAGATTAATTGCTACTTCTATTATAAAGTATTGATTGTTTCTTGTTATAATTGAATCTTTGAAAAATGGAATGGAAGTCTTCTGTCGGTGAGGTTGTCCCCACAGGAGTATTTAGATCTTCTTCGGATACTAGTTTGGATCCCGCTGAAGATATATCTAGACAACACTCGCTTGATAATATTGAAGAATTAAGAGAGTCTTCATCCTCTTCCGCCAGCTCTGCTAGCAGTAGTCAATCGGATTTAACTTTGCATAAAAATACCACCAAAACACATCGCAAGAACTCATCGAAAGAAATTGACCCCTTTTCTGCATCTGCAGTCTATTATAACCCAGAAGCTGAGATGTCATCCCCAAGACTGGGCCGAGTCAGAACTTCTTCAGTTATCGATCGAACTGGGAATCGAAGAATTGGTATGCCCCGACGAAGAGCTTCTAAGGATGAGCAAACTGGGCCTAAACAGCTTTTACTAGATGTTGATTCAACTCTAAAAAGATTACTTGAATCTGAAGATACCGATCAAAACTTTCAAATCACTATTGAGGATGATGGTCCTAAAATTTTTGAGGTTGGAACTATGAATTCTAATGGATACAATACCACCGAAATTAGAGGTACATACCAATTGTCCAATTTACTACAAGAATTGACTTTAGCTAAACGGTGTGGTAGAAAGCTTATTATTCTTGATGAGCAGCGACTTAATGAGAATCCTGTTGACCGATTACATCGTCTTATTTCCAAAGAATTCTGGAATTCCCTTACTAGAAAAATAGATTCTGATACCATTAAGAGTATTGCTGTGGATCCCAAGTCTCGTCAAAATGACAAACGCCCAAGAGTCTATATTCCATACTCTGAAAAAGAGCAATATGATTTTTACACTGAAATAGCTCATAATAATCCTGAGGTACAACTACAAGTCGAATACCTTCCTGAAAATATTACCCCTGAATATGTCAAATCTATCAACGATAAGCCTGGTTTATTAGCTTTGGCTCTGGACAAATCTACCGACTCCGTCTCTGGCAAAACAAAATATACTGGTGTTCCTTATGTTGTTCCTGGTGGAAGATTCAACGAATTGTATGGCTGGGATTCTTATATGGAATCTCTTGGTCTTATCGTTGATGATAGAGTGGATTTGGCCAAAGGTATGGTGACTAATTTCTGTTATGAAATTAAGCATTATGGTAAGATTCTTAATGCAAATCGTTCTTACTATTTGAGTAGATCTCAACCTCCTTTCTTGACAGATATGGCATTACGAGTCTACGACTGTATTAAGCATGAAGATGGAGCCCTTGAATTCTTGAGTGAAGCTATGAAATCTGCTATTAAGGAATATTTAACTGTTTGGACCGCTTCTCCTAGACTAGATAAGGAAACTGGTCTGTCTAGATATAGACCTGATGGTTTAGGAATCCCTCCAGAGACTGAAGCTAGTCATTTTGAACATTTACTTTTCCCATTCTGTAAGAAGTATAGAATGTCGTTTGAAGAATTTCAAAAGAAGTATAATGATGGAGAAATCCAGGAACCTACATTGGATGAGTATTTCTTACATGATCGAGCTGTTAGGGAGTCGGGGCATGATACTACCTATAGATTAGAAGGCATTTGTGCTGATTTGGCTACAATTGATCTCAATAGTTTGCTTTACAAATACGAAGTTGATATTGCTTCAACTATCAGAACTGTTTTTAATGATAAGTTGGTTTTAGATGATGGATCTGTTGAGACTTCTTCTGTTTGGGATCGAAGAGCCAAGAAGAGAAAGGCTACTATTGATAAGTATATGTGGAATGAAGAAAAGGGCATGTATTTTGACTATGATACAAAGCTCAAAAGGGCTCATGTCTATGAGTCTGCTACTACTTTCTGGCCTATGTGGGCAGGTCTTGCTTCAAGCAAGCAAGCTATGAGTCTTGTTGAGAAGGCTTTACCAAAGCTTGAAATGTTTGGAGGATTGGTATCTGGTACATTAGAATCCCGTGGAGAGACTGGTTTAAATAGACCAAACCGACAATGGGATTATCCTTATGGATGGGCTCCTCAACAGATCCTTGCTTGGACTGGTCTTCTTCGATATGGTTACCAGGATGAAGCACACAGAATTGTATATCGATGGCTTTTTATGATCACTAAAGCATTTGTCGATTACAATGGAGTTGTTGTAGAAAAGTATAATGTTACAACTATGCATGACCCTCATAGAGTAGACGCTGAATATGGAAACCAGGGACTGGGATTCAAGGGTGTTGCTACTGAAGGTTTCGGATGGGTCAATGCATCATATTCATATGGTCTATCTTTATTAACAAGTCGAGAGAGGAGAGTTTTAGGAGCCCTAACTCCTCCCGATCAATATTTTAACAAGCTCAAGCAAGAGTCTGAAGCGTTATAATACATTTTTTTTTAAAAAAAAAAAAAATATTACATACATATATATGCGGAGTTTAACATAAATTCAATAAAATTAAATTTTTTTTATCTTGAATATTTTCGTCGGTAAAATTGTAGTTTATTTATCTACGCCGACTTTTCAAGTCTTGCAACGTCGTGATGTAACTCTGCAACCCTGTTTCCAAGACTCATAAATAATCTATATTCTTCTTGTAAAGCTGCAACCAAACTGGTCGTCAAATTTCCAACACCTTCGACTGCTTCAATTTCAGCAGTGTCCACTCCCTTTTCAATCTCGACCATTATAGCAGCCAATTCTTTCAGTCTAGCAGCAAACTCTTCCTTCTTACGGTTGAAGTAGGGTGATAATATATCACCCTTTCGTAATAACTTGGTATTATTGGATGACCCATATCCAGACGTTGAGAATGATGACATTGGTGGCCTGATGTGGCCAAGTAAAGTAATGCAAGTCTCAATATCCGAAGCAGCACTATCAGACTCCTTCTTCAATTGTGATAAGACTCTATCATCGAATTTAATAGCCTCTTTAGCAGTAGATAATTTTCGGCTCAATAACTCAACATCACGGGGTATACTGGATACTGTTTCGTCCAACTCGTCTCTACTATTGTTTAATTCGTCACTGGCTCTACCTTGAGCACTGATATACTCTTCCAAAGCATATAAATCACGTTGGATAGGCTCAGCAAGATCTACTGGTCTTGAAAAGGGTGTGATAACAGGTTGTTGTACTTGGGTTTGTTGTTGTTGGGGCTGTTGTAATGACAATTGGTTATTGCCAAATAAACTTGGAGCAGTTTGGTTTTGTTGTTGCTGTTGTTGACCACCAAAAATTCCTCCAGTTACACCAGGTTTAGCAGCTGCTGTTCCTCCAAACAAAGATCCAGGTTGTGTCTGAGTAGTAGCTGCTCCAAATGCAGGCTTTGCTTGGTTTGTAGCTCCAAACAAGGAGTTTGCCTGCTGTTGCTGTTGAGCTTGCTGTCCAAAAAGTCCAGCACCACCAGTACTAGCTCCGGTATTAGCTTGGCCAAATAATCCCCCAGTGTGCTTCTGATCAGCAGCACCTCCAAATCCAAAACCTGTACTTGTACTTGTACCTGTTGTAGCAGTAGTACCAGCGTTGGTATTAGCTTGTCCAAATAGACCACTACCAGTATTGGTAGTATTATTAGATTGACCAAACAGACCACTTCCAGTAGTATTAGTATTTGTAGCATTGTTACCGAACAATCCAGTTGTGTTAGTGTTGTTATTAGTACTTTGACCGAATAACCCACTACCTGTTGTATTGGTAGCAGTAGCATTGGTACCTTGACCAAATAATCCAGTTCCAGTTGTAGTATTCGATTGACCACCAAACAAACCACCAGTGGTTCCAGTATTACCAGTAGCAGTATTTGTTTGCCCAAATAAACCAGATCCTGTATTTGAAGCACCACTGTTAGATCCTTGACCAAATGGGCCAGTTCCTTGATTGGTGTTATTTTGTTGGCCAAACATGCCAGTATTATTATTGGTAGAAGACTGGCCAAATAAACCACCAGCTGTTCCAGTTTGAGTAGTATTATTGGAAGTATTTTGACCAAATCCAAATGATCCAGTAGAATTTTGTTGGCCAAAACCAGTACCACTAGTACCAGCAGGTTTGCCAAACATATTATTTGTTGCGGTATTCGATGTGTTGTTACTAGCACTTCCAAATGCAAATCCACTAGTAGGAGCAGATTGTTGACTATTGCCAAATATATTATTTCCTCCCGCGTTTGTAGTCTGATTATTTCCAAACAAGCCAGATCCACTATTGGTCTGTCCAAACCTGCTTGTTCCTGTGTTCGAAAACATGGCAGATAATCTTGACTTGTGAACTACCAAAACTCGAAACTTTTTGAAATTCAGATCACTACAGTAAACATTCAGCCGCGCATCTCCATGAAGCTTCTACCTAGGCTATCTGCCGACCTCGTATGGAGCGCGTATGCCTTTCATGTCTCACAAGCATTTAAATACACCTGAAAAAAGGTTTTAATATGGCTAATTGTATTCTTATTTAAAACTTCAAAATCATAATTTTATTATTGAAATATTCTAGATTGTAAGAGCCTTAAATGTGGTTTCTCCAGTCTTCCAATATTGGCTATTTGAACCCAGCCTCTCAGTACTCCTCATCACAGCTAACCAGCATAAGAATCTGGTTACTATTGTCCAGGCGCCTGTGATCCCGTTCCTGAGAATACTGTTAACAAAGCCGTTACAGAGCGGAGGGTTGTCCCTAACCCTTATGACATTTGTCCACTTTGAATTCGAATCACCTTGTAAGTGAACGAGAGTTGAAGTAATTTAAAGTAAACCGACGTCAAGCGGAAGAAGCATTGGCTAAAGGTTGCTGACGAATATATTTATTTAATAGAAATCGTTGGCCATATTGGCCTGTTTATGAAATTGTATATTAGCAAATATGGGTAAGTCGGCAGTGATGAATAAGGAGACCTGAAATAGTATTAACCAACAGGTATTCCCAAGTTTTTCCGATATGTGTCAGAGCGATGGCCATTGATCTCTCAATTGATCAATGAAAGTCAAATTCCTGAGTGAGTATATCTTTAAGAATAATTTGTCTCCTTGTTCCAATTGCAATCTGTGTACATATATATGTAGAGATTTATGGTACTGGGGTTTTGATCGATGATCAATCTATCTAACAACAGGTTTGATAATTTATACTTGGATATGAATTCCATTTTACGTACGATATGTTCTTTTTTTTTTTTTTTTTTTGTTTTTTGATATCCAATGGCTTTTTGGAGTGAGACTAACTGTTAAGATAATTGTACCCATAAGGATTCTGACGTCACCCACCGATTGACGGATGAACAGATGTTTGTGGCTATTTTCAACTATATTGAGCATTTATTTATGCTTATAAAGCCTAAGAAGGTATTTTATATGGCTATTGATGGTGTTGCTCCAAGAGCAAAGATGAATCAACAGAGATCTCGTCGTTTCCGAACTGCCTTTGATGCCGAAAAGGCTCGGAGAAAGGCTATTGAACAAGGCATAGAATTACCTAGCTCTGATCCATTTGATTCTAATGCCATTACTCCTGGTACTGAGTTCATGTCTAAACTTACTGTACAATTAAAGTATTTTATTAATCGAAAAGTGTCTGAAGATAGCGCTTGGCAAGGAATTGAAATCGTTTTATCTGGTCATGAAGTTCCTGGTGAAGGTGAACATAAGATTATGGAATATATCCGTATTGCCAGAGCAAAGGCTGACTATCCTGATAATGTCCGACATTGTCTATATGGTTTAGATGCCGATTTGATTATGTTGGGATTGTTGAGTCATGACCCTCACTTTGCTCTTTTGCGAGAGGAAGTTACTTTTGGACCTTCATCTAAGAAACATGTCGAATTGACTAACCAGAATTTCTTTTTGTTACACTTATCACTTGTTCGAGAGTACCTAGAAATTGAATTCAATGATATTAAAGACGAATCTGCATTTCCTTTCGATTTTGAACGTGTTCTAGACGATTTTATTTTGATTAATTTCTTTATTGGAAATGATTTCTTACCAGAGTTACCTTCGCTTCTTATCAATGACGGAGCTCTACCCATTGTTTTGGATACCTATAAGAACTATTTAAAGAAAGCTGATGGCTATATTAGTGATAGTGGCTTAATTAATTTTGATAGATTGTCTATTTGGTTGGATGAAATGTCTCGGTTTGAATATAAAAAGTTCGAGTCATCCTCAATAGATGTTGAATGGTTTAACGAGGATCTGCAAGCAGTTTCTATTACTGGGGAAGAAAAGAAAAGCTCTAAAATCATCCTTACTCCTCGAGAAAAGGAATTATTAAGAACTGTCAAGCCTTTTATTGCTTCTGTTAACACTACTGGTAAGGCAGCTAAAGACCAATCTTTAAAGCTTAACACTGTCTCCATGGAAGATATTTTATTTTTACAAAGACTTGGTGATAAGACTTATACCAGAGTTGTTGAAGATCCTGATCAGCCTAATTCCTTCTCGTTGATCCTAGATGTTGATGGGTTGCCTGATTCCGAAGAGGACGAGGAAGAAGAAGATAATCGATTACTCTCTGTTAATAGAGTGTTAAAGCGATATGAAAATGCTGAAGTTAAGAAGGAGGATGTCGAGAGTCATAAGAAGGAAGTGTATAGTGCGAAGTTTGATCAATGGAGAAATAATTATTACCGATCAAAGTTCGGATTCACCCTTCAAGATGAAGAAAAAATCATTGATGTTGCTGAAAACTACTTGGAAGGTTTGCAATGGGTTTTGCTTTACTACTACAGAGGTGTCGCTTCATGGAGTTGGTATTTCCGATACCATTATGCTCCAAAAATTACTGATATTAAGAAGGGTTTATCTAAGAGAAAGAAGTTTGATTTTAACTTAGGTCAACCATTTTTGCCGTTCCAGCAATTAATGGGTGTTCTTCCGGAAAGAAGCAAGGCCCTCGTCCCTGCTCCTTACAGGTCTTTAATGACTGATGAGCTATCGCCTATTATTGATTTCTATCCTCATGATTTTGAATTAGATATGAATGGTAAGAAAAATGATTGGGAAGCTATTGTAAAGATTCCTTTTGTTGATGAATCAAGACTGCTAGCTGCTTTGGCAACAAAAGAGAATCAATTGAGTCCTGAAGAGAAGGACAGAAACAGTTTTGGTCATAGTATTTTATTCAGTTTCAATCCACAGACGGATTATGTGTACCCTTCTTCTCTTCCTGGTGTTTTCCTAGATTTACCTCATTGTCATTGTATTGAAACTTTCCTTGAGGAGCCATCTACTGATGGCTTGACTTTCAGATTTGGTTTGCTGAACAATGCTAAGCTTGGAAAAGAAGCTCTTGCTGGTTTCCCTTCTCTTAAAACTCTCCAATTTTCTACTAAGCATGAGGCTGCTGGTGTGCAAGTTTTTAATCAACCTAGTAGAAACGAATCTGTCATAATTTCTATTGTTGATTCATTTGCAAACGAAACGCCTTCTAGTGTTGCTGAGAAACTATTGGGTGAATCTGTTTATATTGGCTGGCCCTATCTTCGTGAATCTAGAGTCATTGCTATTAGTGATGAGTTATTTAGATATGAAAACGTCGAGGGTCAAGTTTCAAATAACCCCCACAGTCAACAATATTTGACTAATTGGCAAAAGGAAAAGAGCAAGATTCAAGATTTCTATACTACTCGTCATGGAGTCAAACTTGGTAATATTAAAATTGTTGCCCATGTCCAAAAATTGACAGGTCTTACTAGAACTTCTAATGGTGCTTACGTCAAAGAATTTTCTAATGATGAAGATATCGTTGCCCTTCAGACCATTGTGGAAGATGTTGCCGAAGAGGACGAGCGTTTTAAAGAGCGCCCATCTTTACCCTTGGATGTGGAATTTCCTGAAGGATCTCAGGCTGTTTACCTTGGACCTCTCGGATATGGTAACCCGGTTACTATCAAGGGATTTGAAAATGAGAAATTGGAAGTTTTATTAAAGAAATTACAAAGAGGCGAACCAACCATTGGTAGCCGGGCTGCAGTTTTTGAAAACCAAGCACTCCGTTACTTCCCATCTTTTGAAGTGGCAAAGCGTTTAGCCATACATCCATTGTTCCTTAGTAAGATTACTTCAAGGTATATGGTTCAATTTGAAAATAAGAAGTATGATCTCGGATTATTGATTAAGTTAGATTCAAAGAGATTGAAGGCCCTTGGATATACTCGTAAGGGCCAGAGAGGCTGGGAGTTCAGTGGTCAAGCACTAGACTTGCTAAAGAGCTACCGTGATGCTTTCCCTAAGGTATTAAGCGCTTTGCAAGCCTCAGGTTCTTCTTCTTCGGCTTTCCCAGATATGGCAATTGTTCTCAAGAACTGGCCAGCTGATAAAATTAAGGAGACCTTGGAGAATATGAAGAAATGGATTCAAGAGAAGATTAGTAGCATTGCTACTGTGGATATTGGTACAGAAGCATTAACTTCTACTTCTATCAAAAAAATTGAAAGTTACATTGAGCAATACTACAAGAACCCAGAGGAAGTCAAAGATATTATTATTAAATCCACTCCCAGGAGCACATTGTTAGCGCCGTCTCATGCTTATCATCAGTTGCGGTCTCAAAGATTTGCTCTAGGAGATCGAGTGGTGTCTGCTTTGAATTTTGGAAAAGTTAAACTATTTAGTCGAGGTACAGTTGTTGCCATTAACAACAGTGCATTTAAGGTTACTCTTGAAGTGTTATTTGATGAAGAGTTTGATCAGGGTACTACATTTGGTGGCAGATGCAGTGGTAAACGTGGTCTTACTGTAGATACTGGATCTGTGGTTAATTTAACTAACCAACAGCTTTTGCACGAGACAAAGAAGTCTACTAGTGCAAAGGCTGCTAATAAATCTGCCAAACCTTCTGCTACACCTACTATTGGACTGGTTACTTCAGCTTGGGGGAAGAAGAAAGAGTCTACACCGCCCCTTCAAGCCACAGGTAGCAATAAGTCCCCAGCTCCTAGAGCTGCTGGAAAAGTTAAAAGTAGTCCTAAGGTAGTTGAGAAGGCCAGTAATAACAAGCCTGTTGCTGGTGTTCCTGCAACTGCGTCAGCTGCTGACAAAGGAAAGGTCAAGATATTACAAAAGCCTGAAGTCGGTAATGAAGCGGATCAGAAAATGAGTAAGGAATTGTTGAGCTTTATTAAAGGTACTGGTTCCGAAGCAAAGAATTCTACCCCTGAAGATATAATTTTAAAGCCTCAACCCAAGACCAATGATGAAGCATTGAAGAACATTAAGGCTTCATCCAAGTCTCACAAGCAATCTCAGATAAACTTGATGAGTACTTTGTATGGACAATACGGCGGTATTCCTAGTGGTGGACCGGTTCCCATGCCACCACCTCCACCTCCAGGTGCATTTGGATTCATGCCTCCTCCTTATCCTGTTGGAGTACCTCCTGTCAACTTTCCCATGCCTCCTATGCCTCCTATGCCTCCTATGCCTCCTATGCCTCCTAGTGGCCAGTTTGATCCCAATGGTAGACCTCCGTTCGGAGAAGTTCCAGAGCCATTTCATTTTGATGAGAAAGCTAGTGCTGATTTGATGTCGAAGCTCTCAATTAGTGGAACTGGAGAAGAGGATGGATCTTCAAAGCACAAGGGCTCTTCCAGAGGTGGTCATGGTCCTAGACGCGGAGGAGTTAGACACCGAGGTGGAAGAGGTGGAAAAGGAAGAGGTGGATCTTCAAACTCAAGAAGTTCTTAGGTGACTAGAATTGATATTACAGAAATAATGATTATTGTAGCATTAACTTTATTAGTTATATATAAATATATGATATAAAAAAATGACCCATATTTTTCAAGCATCGATAATTGATGTATATGAATTAATCTTTTTAGCACTTCTCTCATTTTGTTTCTTAAACCACCTTGATTCAAATTTGTTGGATCGATCTACTCCATCCCATAAATAACCAGGCTTTATATCGAATCGGTTGGGTTCATGATCTCCTTCGTATAAAGGCAATCCTGTTATTGAGATATTTTCTTCTTTAGTATGTTTCTGTTTCAATTCAGGAGCAAATTTTGCTGCAGGGTCGTTGAATCTAAACCGATTCTTTGATTCATCACTTTGTATATGGCTATTATTGCCGGATCTAAGATCAATTAATTGTTGCTTTTTTATTTCAGATTCAGCTTTTTGTACTAATCCAAGATTTATTTCTTTTTGTCTTCTTTCAGCTTCTTTTTTCTCTTGTACCTCCTTCTCTCTCTTTTGATCTGTTAGTGATTGAAGGTCAATTCTTCGTCCAGATCCATCTCTGTATACCGTCTGTCCATTATTTTCTGACATAGTCTCATAATCTCTCTTAAGTTTTTCCATCTCAACTTTGTGTTTTTGCTCTAGATCCCTTTTAATTTGATCTGCAGTTTGAAGACCAGCTCGTGCACCCGAGCTCATTCTAGGCGCTTCATCTTCTTTAGACACCTGTGGCTCTTTATTAAGCGTCGCAGACTTGGAACTTGATTTAATCTTCTTCCATGATATTTTGGCTGACTTCATTTTATCGTCACGTTGCATTTCAACTTGTTCAATAATCTTATCTTGTTCATCCTCCTCTTCGTCTTCTCCATAAATATTTTTAAATGAATTCTGTTGCCAACCTGAGATATCGTCCGAATCAACAATTATATCGCTCGTACCTGATTCACTAGCCCTCACTTTAGGAGAGCCCTTCTTTTTCTTATTTTTTCCATCTTTTGCATTAGATGATAAATAATTCTTAGCTAGATAGTCCGCTAATGACATGTTTTAGTAGCCAGATCAACTGCTAGAATACGTACAGTCTATAATGTTAACATATTAACTAGGTAAGCTTTAGAGCTTGCATATAACTATGTATGGAGGGTAATGACCTCTCTACTAGTACGATACCTACTAAATTTAACTTTAACTAGTATTTTTTTTCAAATAGAAACTATTTTTATTAGTGGATTTCATTTGTTAAGGTTGGTGTCTTTGTTAAATAGTATTAGAAATATTGATTATTTGCCTAAGTGTCTGGGCTAAATGTATATCTAATGCGTTACGACCATCGACATGTATCTGCACGTGCACGATGCGGTTAGTCTACTAAATTCATTAGAAATCTAAAACTGAAGGTATTTATAGTTTAAATTTAGTTAATAGGATATATTTTCAGCAATAAGATTATTATTTCATATAACATATTCTGGCTACACTGCTCTATTTTTTTTGAGGGCATCCCTTATTACTCTTGCACAAGTAACAGCTTTCTCTTCCTCAAGAACTCTAGTTACCACTTGGATACAAACTGGAGTACCATCAAAAAGCTCGGGATCATACAGATTATGAACATAATCATCGTCTTTGCATGCAGGAGTGAACTTCTCTGTACTCTTCACATCAACAGCCTTATCGACAAACGTAACGGGCACAGTAATAGCTGAACAATCCAGAACATTAAAAGCTGGGGTGTATGATGACATCATATCGTTATATGGACGTTCAAAGGAAGCAGATTCCCAGGCAGGAGTAATAAGAGCAGTTATTGGCTTTCCATTAAAAGTCTTTGTACTGGTCTCATTCCACACATCAAAGAACTGTTTCTGCAGTTTATAAATGTGATCAGCATCTGCCCAATGCTCATTGACAGACTTTGGAGTACAATGGGTACCAGCAATAACAGGTTCCCCAGTTATCTTACACGTTTCTTCTACTTCTTTATTTCCATCAGCGTTATAAATCTGAATGGACACCTGTAGAATTTCATTGAAATTTTGCTCCCACTCGATTATTTCATGGCCCTCGTCTTTCAATACAGATACAACGTGTTCTAATGCCCTGTTCACTGGAGGGTGGGGGTGTATAATACCGTCCCATCTTAAAACAGCAAAGCTTAGCTTAGGGTCTAGTTCTACAGGTCTCCAGGGAATAGGAAGAGTCTTGGAATCATAAATCCATGGCTCTGTAGAGAAAAGAGCTTGACAGAAATACTCTAAATCATCTAAATCTCGTGCAAGTGGTCCTATTACAGACTTGATAACTGATTGACCAGACATTGAGTTAGTCACATTCTGATAAGGAAACCTATTTGTTGAAGGGCGTAACCCATACAATCCATTGAAATTAGCAGGGATTCTAATACTTCCACCGATGTCTGTTCCCAGTCCAAGCAATGAACCACCAGCACCAATTAAAGCACCTTCACCACCAGAGCTTCCACCTGGGCTTAATTTCCTATTATAAGCATTCCAGGTTTCTCCAAATGCACTGGAAAATGTATCACCGAGAATCATAGCCATAGGTACAGTTGTTTTGACGTAAAATACTGCCCCTAGTTGTCTTAACAAAACTGCGATTGTTGATTCATCCTCTTTCTTGGCAGGATGTCCTAGTAGACTAACATATCCAATTGACGTTTCAATTCCCTCTAAATTGACTTGATCTTTGAGAGAAATTGGAATTCCATGCAATGGGCCAACCACTTTCCCACCTGATGAATTGAAGTAGTTGTCAAGCTTTTTCGCTCTGTCTAGAGCTTGATCAAAAAATATTTCTGTACAACAGTTGACTAACTGTTGGGAGTAGGCAGCTCTCTGGCAGAATGCTTCAGTCACTTCAAAAGAGGTCAATTCTCCTGTTTTTATAAGTTTTGATAGCTCCACTATGGTAAGCGAAGTAAGATAAGCTATTCTCTCGGGTAATATCTTTTCGATGTATGCTCGTGCATTTTTCACTTTATCGGAGGAAGGAATCTTATCTAAAGTCCATTTTTTAGGTATCTTTGCCTTTAGAGACTCTTGCTTTTCAGTTGCTATATCTTGCCAAGTCATGATTAGGATGTTTAATGACAAAATAGGATTGTCTGGTGGGATTCGGATATATCACATCATGCTGTCCTTCGCTTATCTCCATAAGATTTAGCCGCCGGTCCTGACCGCCCATTAACTGGCTTTTAACCACGCTTGGAAACACATTATTTACAGCAATCAATCATTTTAAAATCAGTATCACTTTCCAAGTTTATGATACGAGGTAAACTATTGGCCTTTACTATATATTCTCCAGACCAATATGACAATCGAACCATAAGTTTCATTTTCAATAGAACACGTGCCCTATAATAATAACATCAAATTTATATATAGAGCATGCAAATCATAAAAACTATATCTAAAATACAGTAACTCATATGCACCTAGGGACAGAAGTCGCTATCCAAATAATCGGATAGATGAATCAAATATACAAGACCATTGACATATCTAATATTCTAAGTTGATTTTCTCATTGAATTTGAATCTTGAATTTGCCGTTAATTGTCCCCACTCGTGTGGTTTACTACTGACAGATCCAGTCAAAAATATTAATAAACCCTTTCCCTTCTCAACGACCAAACTCACCTAGTAACTCAGTTACTACAAAATTATCAAACTTGCTTATAGCTGTTTAACAAAGGTTGCCATGGCTTTAAGTCCCCGCTTAGTTGTTAAGAGG